>JAANYP010003222.1:1053259-1123259 GCA_020465985.1 Centrapalus pauciflorus | reverse complement strand
GAGTTCATCATTCATTCAAAGCAAGTTTTGTGTTCAATGTGTTGATTCACCTAGATCTTGAATTATCATATCATATATACCCAATTTTATTTATTAATATCAAATATATCCCTCTTAAACATCATTAATATCATATATACCCAAATTTATTAATTTAGTTATTTTTATAACATTTAAAACTCATAAGTAATAATGCTTATTAATTAATGACCATTGTATCTTACTTATTTCTTCTTTCAACTAAACTTCAAAATATCATATTTATCAAACTTAAATTAAAATATTATATTCCTTTTAATAATTTTATATAATTTATTTTTGTAACTTTAATATATAAATTTTTCATAGTAAAACAAATTAACATTAATAATAAATAAATTGTCTTAAGTTTTTTATCGTTTGTAATCAAATCGTATCGTCTTATAATATTTTTATTTGTTTTTCTTTTATAGTTTTTTTATATACAATTAACTAATTACATATTATGTTTTTTCTTTTCTTTTTATTTGCATTTTGTTTTTTTAACTTACTATATAGTTTTTTTTGTATACGTTAGTTTCTATTTTTTTCTTTCAAGTTTGTTTCCGCTTTATAATTATTGTTCTTTTAGTTTACCTTTTTTAAGTATTATTTGGGTTGATGATAACATTATATATACTTTATCCTTTCGATTTAGAGTCCAATTTTATAATAATTTGTTTAATAATTAGTAACGAGAAATTATTTTAATATTTTTAATGCCGAATGAAATCTGTATATTATAAGTAAATCAACTTTTTATTATAAATATTGGGTTATTTTAATTAGTAAAGAAATCAGTTTTTTTAGACAAATCAAAGTTTCGCAATAATGATATTGTTAATATTAATTTGTATTAAGAGCAATATGTAACACCCTCCCTTCCCGCACAAATGTCATGTCAGCATATAATCATAAGTGGCAATATCGCAAACATCCCATGATACACATGTCAGAGGATGCTACAAGTCACTATTATTTCAAACTTTTACACAACATGTTAATACAGTAATCGCAATTCAGTACAAACTACAACCTTGACTGTTACACACAAAAGCAGGCACGAAAATCCTCCAATCCCGGTCCAACAATTGCAGTTGCCGATCCCTTCTCTGATTCCCTGGACGTGGTAGACTCGAATACGTAAGCTCGGAAGCTCGTGAGTACGCGAGGGTTAGACTCTGCAGCATAAACACATAACACACATATACACATAGCACATACACACGTAGCAAGCTCTATCCCTGTCCCTGGCAATCAACAATGCAACTCAGGTATGAACACACAGCATGACATCCGAAACCCTGCACACTCAATCATTGAGTGGACCCTTCCCCGGCTAATGACTGTGCATCGGTGGTTAACGGAAACCCTGTAGCGCAGACGCGAACTGGCTACAAGCCCTTCCATGTATATACACTCTAAAGACTGTTAGGGTAATCAACCCGCGCGATCACTCATCGTGAATCCCCGTCCGTATGGAACTCATCACGGAGAGCTCACCTTGGTCCGTATGGGAAATCATCGCGGACCCCCTGGACTGGATCTCATCTCATGCACATATAACACATATGTAGGAATAGAATCAAACCTGAAGCTGGCATCTCTGTCTCATACACATTGCACAATGCACATACACAATACTAGCTACACAGCTACGACTTGCAAAAATGATCCCAGGTTTGAAAAAGACTCGAGTACTCACCTGGTCAATCCACTAATTCCGAAATCTCTGACTCGGCTCAGCTTGCTGTTGGCTTGTCCCTGAATTTACACGGATCTCAAATTGTTAACACAAACCCACAAACGGATATATCAGCTCATAAACTAATCACATAACTGAACCAGACCTTGGAACCACCCCCCAAACTGACCCAAAAGCCCAAACCAACCTTGCTTCAACCCTACTGGATCGCGCCTGCGTCCCCCTCCCCAATCGCGACCCGCGCTCACCTGGTCGCGGTCGCGCTCAGGCCGTCGCGGCCGCGCTGACCAACGCGACGCCCACGTTCTTAAACATGCTCGCGCTCATTCCTCCACCGCCACCAGACGCCTCGCGGACGCCCTCGGGGAGTCACGTCCGCGCTCTGGTGCATCGGGCTCCTCCCCTGTTCGTCGTTCATGGCTGCCCAGGGGTGAAAACCCCTTTTCAAACTCGATTTCCATACGCAACAACTTACATACTCAATATATACATCAACTCTACACAAGTTTATAAACCAATTCCGTGATTCTAACATCACCATAACACATAAATCAATAGCCAAGGTAACAATTTCCTTACCTTTGCACTCCAAGAACTCAAACACAAAGATAATAAAGATCAACTCCAATTCCAACAAACAAATCTTGGATTGAGAAAGCCTTCTTGCTACTGTCATCTTCCATGCACACACACAACACGCTTTTAGTTTTGGCAAGGGAGAATAAGGAAGCAACGTTTCAAAAGAAACCAATATATATATTTTTCCACTTTTAGACGGGTTTCGACCCAATAACCCGAACCCGATACCCCATTTTCACAATTAATATCCACTTAACCCACTTAAATCCACGAACTCGTGAACACAGTCAATCCACTAAATTGACAACTCGGCGACACGTATAACTCATTCCCGACACGTATAAATCCACTAATCGGGATCTCATTGGACCAACACAATATGATTAAATTAAACATCCACTAAAATAATTACACGCCATAACTCAGAAAATGAGATGTTACAAATCCTCCCCTCTTTAAGAGATTCCGCCCCCGGAATGCATCTCAGACCCATTCGCAAGCACACATCTCCACGTCAAATCCTCGAAAATATCAACTCGTAAATCTCGATATGATTGTTATCAACTCTGTTGAATTCGCATTTGAACTCTCAATGTCACAATCATCGCCAGCACACATCTTCACTTCGACTCTCAAAATCTTTGACTCAGTTAGACAATCCACTAATAATTTAGTTAAATCCTCTACTCGTAGAGTCTTCTAGTTGCGTCACCTCATAAGCCACTTGGTTCACATACATCATCTCAGATCATCGGTCTTCACTTTCTCATCGCATCCTCGTATAACTCTACATGGTTCATCCACTAACACAGTAGATATTCAATCCACTTATAACAACACATAAAGACGTCTCCGTCGAACACAAAACGTAAAATCATAAACATGGGTAAACACACAAAAGAATCAAATCCACTCTCAGTATGAGTATCCACCATCAGTAGGATCAATCCACTAGCACATCACAAGCGCGTTCACAATTATTACCCATATAGCTCACATAACTCAACGAGATTTATCCACTAGTATAACTCAAATCTGAAACCCTGATAACCCAACTTACCACGATATATCCTATCAACAACACATATATACCCAGACACGAAAATCCCACACTCTGTAACCACATCTCATACTCGAAAGCACAAAACAAAACAGTTGCACACAACAGAATACACACAGAGTATCACAAGCACATACGAGGGACCCGCTCCGAAGTCAACTACGACACACACCCAAAGTAACTCAAATACATGTACCCGAAACAACATCAGTAGCATCTCGAGCCTCCTCGGCAGTCACCTGAAACACTCGACCCCGAGCCCTAGTATCACGATGACTGGATGATGTCGGCTCCTCCCCGGCCCAACTGGAACTGGCCTCCCTACACTGTTGTCCCGGCTCCAGACAATCCCTCACTCTATGCCCCGGCCTCCCACAACGGAAACACAACAGCTCTGACACGATACACGTGGCGGCAACATGCCCCCGCTGGCCACATCGATAACATCTGGGCGCACACTGCCCACTATGGCGACGATGGCACCTCGGGCACTCCCGATCCTCAACCGAACTGTCAACCCTGCTACCCCAATCTCGGGACCTCTGTCTCCCCCCCCCCCCCACTGCTCTGGCCCTGCTCACTGTATCGCGAACTCTGTCTCTGACTTTGATTGTCTGACCGCTGGCTCTGCGTCGGTCCGCTCGATCTCCGATCTCCACCCCTATCTCTGTCTCTCTTTCGTCTATCTCTCAAACTTTGACTCGAATGTCGCCCCTGGTCTAGCTGCCGCTCCCTGGAAGTGTCTCTGGAACGCCTCCGATCACCTAAAGACCGCTCCGGGGTCCTCGCACGTCGGCGCTGAGAAGACGACTGCTCCCTCTGCTTGGCTATCTCCCACTCCCTTATGCGGGCCATCTCTAATGCTCGAGCGAAGGTAGGTGTCTCGTGCAGACCAACGAACTCTCTAATATCTGATCGCAGTCCATCAATGAACACATCGGCCTTCCGCTGCTCCGTGTTAATATGCTGGGTGGCAAACTGTGAATACTCGTTGAATCGGACCACATACTGATGCACTGTCATTTCACCCTACTATAGATGAAGGAATCGCATCTCCATCTCTCGCCTCTCATCTCTCAAAATGTACTGCAGCTCGAACACAGCACGGAATTCATCCCACATCATCGCATAAGCCGCCGAAGATGTCATCACTGACTCAATAGTTTTCCACCACTGGATGCCCCTCCCCTCAGCAAATAAGTTGCATACCCGACCATATCCCTCGGATCCACATGCACAACTCGAAAAGCAGCCTCTATCTCACGCTCTCATGCCATAGCCATCCCTGGCTCACCACCGCCTCTGAACTGGGGTGGAGCTCCTTTCATAAAGTCCTTAAAAGACCCACCATCCGCATAGAAGGTGAAGAGGCACCTGCCCCTGACTCAGCCCCTGTCACTGGAATCTCTGACCCCAGACCCAAACCCTGCTGACGGTTAGACTGCGCTAAGACCTCTAGAAGCTCTAATTTGCAGAAAAACTCATCACCCACTAGTCTCTCAGCACCTGATCCCTCGCCCTGATCTGCCATATCGATCTGCACAAACCGAAGCAATTAAAAACAACAAACAAGTCACCCAGCGTTTTACAATAAGCTAGGTTAGTTAATTCCACTAAATCAATCTCAAGAACGAATCCCCCAAGGATCTGAACAAGGTTTAATTTAAGTATCCACTAATGATACTCAGACTAAAACTACAAGCTCTGATACCATCCGTGCAACACCCTCCCTTCCCGCACAAATGCCATGTCAGTATATAATCATAAGTGGCAATATTGCAAACATCTCACGATACACATATCAGAGGATCCTACAAGTCACTATTATTTCAAACTTCTACACAACATGTTGATACAGTAATCGCAATTCAGTACAAACTACAATCCTGACTATTACACGCAAAAGCAGGCACGAAAATCCTCAAATCCCGGTCCAGCAATTGCATCTACCGATCCCTTCTCTGATTCCCTGGACATGGTAGACTCGAATACGTAAGCTCAGAAGCTCGTGAGTACGCGAGGGTTAGACTATGTAGCATAAACACGTAATACACATATACACATAGCACATACACACTTAGCAATCTCTATCCCTGTCCCTGGAAATCAACAATGCAACTCAGGTATGAACACACAACATGAGATCCAAAGCCCTACACACAATCACTAAAGGGACCCTTCCCCGGCTAACGACCGTGCGCACAGGTGGTTAGTAAAAACCCTGTAGCGCTGGCACGATCGGCTACAGGCCCTGCCGTGTATACACGCTCTAAAGACTGTTAGGGTAGTCAACCTGCGCGATCACTCATCGCGAATCCTGTCCGTATGGAACTCATCCCGGAGGGCTCACCTCGGTCTGTATGGGAACTCATCACGGACCCCCTAGACTGGATCTCATCTCATGCACATATAACACATATGTAGGAATAGAATCATACCTGAAGCTCGCGTCCCTATCTCATACACATTACACAATACACATACACAATACTAGCTACACAGCTACGACACACAAAACGATCCCGGGTTTGAAAAACACTCGAGTACTCACCTGGTCAATCCATTAATCCCGAAATCTCTGACTCGACTCAGCTTGCTGTTGGCTCATCCTTGAAATCACACGGATCTCAAACTGTTAACATAAACCCACGAACACATATATCAACTCATAAAATAATCACATAACTGAACCAGACCCTGGAACCACCCCCCAAACTGACCCAAAAGCCCAAACCAACCCTTGCTTCAACCCTACTGGATCGCGCCCGCATCCCCCTCGATTGCGACCCGCGCTCACCTTGTGGTGGTCGCGCTCGCACTGACCAACGCGACCCCCGCGTTTATAAACACGCTCGCGCTCACTGCTCAACCGCCACCAGACGCATCGCGGCCGCGCTCGGGGAGTCGCGACCGCGCTTTGGTATGATTCAGTGACTTAATGATAAGATCAGTGTGCGTGTTTATATATGTTAGATCAGAGTTGATTACATTGTGATTAAAAGTTTTAAATCAGCAGTGTTTGCTTGTAATCCTATGACTTACGTGTGATGAGCTATATGCGTTATTGCCACCTGTGTATTATAAATGACGTGGCTTTTTGGGGGATTTGGAGGGTGTTACAGATATTAATAATATAAGTTGGGTATATGTGAAATTATGAAGTTTAGGAGAGATATATAGGATATTAAAATTTTAAGTTGGATATAAATAATATTACGAGGTTTAGAAAGAGTATATATAAAAATATAAAAAAAATTTCAAAAAAATTAATATATTATAAGATACTAGTTTATGAACCCACGTGTTATGTGAATAAGTTTTAATAAATAATTAGTTACTTAAAGTTACACGAATATAAATATTATTTGTTATAAAAAATACAAAAAAAGTATAAACATTTGTCACGTATATTATTTATTTAATTTTTTAAATATACATGAATAATCGTTATTATTTTTAACATTCTTTTAATTTTTTATTTCTAAATTTATATATATTGTTAGTCGGTATAATTTAAAATTTCAGTTTTACATAAAACATTATATGAAATAGATTTTCTTAATATTGTAGTATGTTTACTTTTTAAATATTTAATATTGTTAGTAGTCCAAGCTTTAGTCTTTTATTTATTATTGGATGTTAAATAAAAGATTTATTTATTTGGATTAATATTATCATTTATTATTAGACAATTGGATGGATAATTATAAACAAATAAATAAGAGATAATTATAAATAATTATCTACTCATTTATTTTATATATTATAGTTTATGAACCCACGTATTACGTGAATAATTTTTTGTATTTATCTTTTGTGGTGTAACGTGGAAGCGACACGTATGCGTTTGATGTTCTCTTTTATATATATATATATATATATATATATATATATATATATATATATATATATATATATATATATATATATATATATATATATATATATATATATATATATATATATATATATATATATATATATATATATATATATATATATATATATATATAGTCAGGTTCAAATAAGTACCTCTCGAAATCAAGTCCACCCGAATGTACCAACCTTAAAAACTTTTTAAAATTTTTTTTTCACATAACCATGTTTGATTTAATGTTATATAAATTTCAGATAGATTCACTTTCTGTATCCTTAAAAATTATGTGAATGCTTAATGCATATTTATGTGAAAAGTCATCCATGTGAATGTGAATGGTGTGAATGACCATTCACATGATCTTTTTTTTTACCATTCACAAGATTTATAATATTGCTCTTTTTGAAAAAAAAAAGTCTTATAATGTTGTCTTATACATGTTTATTTAAAAAAATATATATGTGAATGATCATTCACATTAGGGTACGCTGGAATCTCATAGGTACGCAGATGAACCTGATTATATATATATATATATATATATATATATATATATATATATATATATATATATATATATATATATATATATATATATATATATATATATATATATATATATATACATATTACTGTCTTATAATACAGCTAAAACGGTTAAGTTTAAGTACATATCTAATCAGATTAATTCATAACTGTTCTCGCTCCTTCTTCAGTTACTGTCTATACTATCTGCAAAACTGCTCCTGTTTCTGATAATACTTTCTTCTTCAAGGGTATTGTTGTATCCGTAGAACCACCATCTACAACATCTACTGGGTTGAACAAAAGGTATCTTTTTCATGGCTGATAACATGTTTCTCCACTCATTCAATTTTAGGTTAATGCCCTGATTCCTCTTTATCTGCTTCTTCGTATCCACCAAACATCGCTAATCAACGCTTCAAATTTTCAGATCTGAATACAAACTCAATAATTTACAGGTTGTTCCTCAATCCCCTTTATTTGCTTCATCACATTCTCTTTGTAATTTTTTCTAAAAGTATCAAATTTACTACATTTTTAATGACGCCCACCAAGTGTTTGTCGAAATCCTCATTCAAGGTGATGGTCGACTTTTTTTTTCCAACGTGTGTTTTAACCAGATTTTCAGAGTATCGGGTGGGAACATCGGAATAGATTGCGATCCCTTCTCCGACAATTGGTTCGACTCGCCTCCATCGATTTCAATTTCATCCAACGACTTCTTCATCGGTTGTTCTTTCTTCTCCATCTGTTTTAACCAGATTTTTGGAGTCTTCGGTGGGAAAATCGGAATAGACTGCGTTACCTTCTCTGACAATTGGTTCGACGTCAAAATTAGGATGAAGCGTCCGACGTGTTGTTGAAAGGGACGCACAAGGAGAACGGTATATCGACAAATTGGACTAAATATTGGGTATGTTTTATCCCTGACATTGTATTTGCGTATTTTACAGGATTTATAGATACATTTTAACTATTCAGCTACCTAAATCATATTGTTTGATACGATTTCTTGGATTTTCGGTACTTAGAAAACCCCGTCGACATACTTTTATGAAAATTTAAAGATATATTAACTGATAAATTTGTATCTGTTTCTTATTTTCCATCAAGTTTTTTGATATTTTTGTGAAACATTAATCCTGATACTTTGTATTGTTAGAACTTGATGTACATTGCTTTTGGGGATTTAAGTTTTAAGTATGTATGTGTATAGCAGATTCATAATTAGCAATGCTTAAAAATTGTGGTGTTGACAATTTGATGGTTTGGTGCTAAATTCTGTGAGTGATCATGTGAAACCATCATATTATCTGCAACGAGGCCTTCGTATATTTTAAAGAGAGGTATTGGGCGTGATTTTCGGAGTCTTCGGTGGGAACATCGGAATAGACTGCGATACCTTCTCCGATAATTGGTTCGACGTCAAAATTGGGATGAAGCGTCCGACGTGTTGTTGAAAGGGACGCACAAGAAGAACGGTTTATCGACAAATCAGACTAAATATTGGGTATGTTTTATCCCTGACATTGTATTTGCGTATTTTACAGGATTTATAGATACATTTTAACTATTCAACTACCTAAATCATACTGTTTGATACGATTTCTTGGATTTTCGGTACTTAGAAAACCCCGTCAACATACTTTTATGAAAATTTGAAGATATATTGATAAATTTGTATATGTTTCTTATTTTCCATCTCTACTGTGTTCCTTGGGTGAACTTGAAGTGTTATTCAAGGTCTTATAAATATTAGTTATGCAACTTTAATAGCAGCATATATAGATGAAAGACGAATCAATTAGGGTGTCTTTTGGATTGCATGAAATTAAAATGAAGGATTCTAATATGATATGATTTTAAATATTTAGGGGATTGGGGTTTATGAAATGCTAAATGAAGCTAAATCTTTTCTTTTTAATTTTTATCCAAAGTCCAAACATGACACAGAAGCGTTTCTAAATAATTTTAAATGAGTTGTTTAAAATATTCAAACCAAACACCACCCTAGGTGCTCTTAACGTAGGCAATGTGTGTCACAAATCCTGTACACAGTATATTGCTAGATTATGTATGGATGGTCTTCTGTTGACATTTATGTTCTTGGCATAAGAGGGAAAATTCAAGGATCTTGTGTTGGGCTACTTCTTTTTTAAATTTATAGGTTCTGTATTTGTACTTTTGATAATATTTTTGTGTATTATTAGAGCTGTGTTTGTGGTTATTGGTGTTGTCTAGCATGTTTTTATGTTATAACATTTTGCCTGATGTTTCTGCTTCTTTTAATGATGTTTTAACATTTTTGTCGGCTATTTTTGCATTTTTTGTTCATTACTGTTGTATGCATTGTCTAATGAGTATGGCTAAACAAATATTGTTTCTAACATAAGTGATGTTATATATATATGTGTGTATTGTGAACATTGTGAACCAATTAAAACTTGACAAATAAGCAATTATCATTTTATCCATTCAAGGGTAGTTTAGTCCATCTCAAAATCTATAATTATTCCAGATGATTCTTCCGTATCTAACATATTCCAACCATAAATCCGATTTATTTGGAAATTATCCATCAAAATAACCGTTCTCTTATTTTTCCTTCACTGGGTTCTTCATTGAATTGCTTCAATTTGACGATACAGTTAATGATCGATGTTGTTTTCTTCTTCCCTTAATAACTTCGTTTACCCGTTCCCTCATCTAATAGCATTGATTTATCAAGAAAAATGATCCATGAAAAGAAAATCGGGTCTCTTCTTCCATGAATAACATTGTTCGCTAAGGTATTTGTTGGTGGTGATTCAAAGTTTTGTCGCATACCGATTTATGTATCTCTCGTTATCAAGATTTCGAGTTGTTACAGTCAATCAACGTCTATGCTTCCAACCATGATAAATCAACATAACAAACGCACTGTGCATCTAATGTGGGAGTTTATGGTTTAGTGATGTTTCAAGCAATTCAAAATCATGTTTACACTAAGTGATGTGTGTTCCATTATTATCATAATGCGATCAATATTCCTCTTTCGAGGTTGTTCTCAGTTTTATTTCATATTTTATAGTAATGTGGCGCGTGTTTTTTGTAATCACGGATGATGGGTTGTGTAATGATTCCGGTAAATATTTGGCACCCAAATCTAGTGAAAAAGGGTTTTGTAAATATTTTATAGTAATGTGGAGCATGGTTTTTGTAATCACGGAATACAGATGTATATTGCTTTGAAATTTGACAAGTTGATGTTTCGTTTCATGATGCATATGTCTTCAATATTCCAAGTCTTGGAATGAAATCTCAACTAAGTATGGTTAAAATGGAACAGTGAGGCCAACAAATATATTTGAAGCTAGCTAATGAATATATTTGAAGTTGATGATGATGTTTGGTTCGATGATGTTTCAAGTTCATTTAAAGACGAAAAACTTTGGTCCATCGATTATCTGTTTGTTTTTTATGTTAGAATGAATAGATTTATTTCTACTATTAATGCGTCTCGTTCGAAGATTAATTAAGAAAACTATTATCCATCTTTATCAGATTGTTTGTTAATTGCTTTATGTGTTGGATTGAATAGATCAATATCTACCGGTTATGTGTCTCCATCAAACGCGTTATCAACATATATTCTACGAACATATTTTTTTCTCAACGTCGGATTCAGTTAATAAAACAAGTACGATATCGTTGTCATAGTATTATGTGTAATCGTATACAGTTCAAAAACATTAAGATGCTTCAATCATTCATTTGATGGATAACAACCTACATACGCTTCCCTTGATTCACTTGTCATTTGAAATTGTTTTGAAGTTCTATATGAGATAGTGTTTCGTTCATTTCTCGGGGCCAATTCAAGCAGTTTTTTTAAAACTATTTTGAAGCTCCTTAAGAGATATCGTTTCGTCACTATTTGTTGCAGTTGCTGGTGATTTCCATCGAGACATTGTTGCATTACAGAGGCCATTTCAGAGTTGTTTTTTCGAGACTCTTTGTTGTTGCATGGCTACACATTCTTTAAGTTGTCAGATTCAATGGCTGCAGAGGGTTACATGGATTCAGTCGCTACAAAGGGTTACTAAAAAAGCTTTATATATACACACTTGCGTCGGATTCAATGGCTGCAAAGGGTTACTTGGATTCAATGGCTGCAAAGGGTTACTTGGATTGCACAGCTTGTGCAGGGGATGCATTCCCAATGATCTAACAAATTTCAAGGATTCCAGTACTTTCTTCAAACATTTTAATCCCAGAAATCGATATCTTCATGAATCTCGATTAGAACTACTGTTGCAGCCTGTGCACCATAAATACTCCAAACTCTTGAAAACAATCTTCATCCCATAATATATGCACTAGTCGCCGCATCTTTAATCTAAAAATGCCGGTAATAATCAGATAACCGTAAGTTTGAAACCCATGTTTCTCAGCGCCTCCATGGAAACAGAAGTTTGTTTGACTAAAAGGCAAAAATTGTTATGCCAATTGTGCCCCTGAATAGTTTTTTCCCCTTACCCACGTACCCTTAGCATTCTTGGTGATGTGGCTGGATTTCATTGGTTCACACTGTTTGCATCTATTATATTGTTCGCAACAGATCTCATCCATATCCATATATATATATATATATATATATATATATATATATATATATATATATATATATCTTTTTTCAGTGTTATGTTTACATATTTTCTATATTAGTTGCTAATGTGTATCATGAATGAAGTTGGTTGCTATTAGAGATTAAAAGAAGAGTTTGTTGCTACATTTTTACATTTTGAATGCTTAAGGTAGCAATCGAGTTCCTTTATTTATGCTTTATTTTACTTGATTTTTTATTTCTTAGCAAAATTTTAACTATGTAGACCTAGATAGTCATACCTTTTGACCCATAGAATGTCTTTATTACTACATGTTCATGTGCCTATGTGTTTGTATAAACATACTCTTTTCTGTGCTATTTGTATGTATCTTTGCTGACTTCACTAGATTTTAAGAAGTTTTAGCAATCTTTGCGGTTGTTTTTGTGTAACCTTTGATGGTGTTATCTCTTAACTGTCATCACTATGGTCAAAACAAAAGGTTAAATAACTCTTACCTAATGAAAACTCCATACCACTTTGAAATCCGGTCGATCCTCATCCTCATGTTACAATGAGCTTAGATTTTCACCACGTTGTTGTTTGATCCTCTTAGTCATATGCCATTTGTTTTCAATCATTATTAAATTATTCTTTTTTCAATCATATTGTAAAGGTTAAATACTTATATATATATATATATATATATATATATATATATATATATATATATATATATATATATATATATATATATATATATATATATATATATATATATATATATATAGGGGTGGGTTCAATGGAAAACCTATATGCATCGGAAACCCCGGGAACCACTTTATAGCCGTTAGATCAGGTGATGCATCACGTAGAAAGTCGATGCAGCACGCGAGAATTTGATGCGTCACGCGGGAAGTTGGTGCATCACGTGGGGAATTTGATGCATCACGCGGGAATTGTGGTGCATTTATGGTGGTGCATTGGGGTTTTCCAAGGTTTTCCGATGCATGTTGGTTTTCCATTGAACCCCCCTCTATATATGTGTGTGTGTGTGTGTGTGATATATATATATATATATATACATATATATATATATATATATATATATATATATATATATATATATATATATATATATATATATAAGATTATGGTCCCATTTCGGTTACCAAGTGCTTTAGCAATGTCCAGTCTTCAATGTCCATGGAACAAGTTCATCAGATACAAGCTCCAAATGAGAAGGTGTTTTCGTCATTCAATTCTATCATTGTTTTTGGGTCAATATTGTTATTTACCAATCAACTTTTGAAAATGTCCAGATTAGTTCCTCACATCTTTTGTTTCTCAAAGAAGTGTCTAGCTTAATAGTGATCTATAGTCTCCTCAAGTCCCTAACTACTTTTTATACACATGTAAATTTTGTCCACTTATGTGAATTTTTGTTGTTCATAAATTCAAAACAATTCTATGAACATTAATTTTATGTCTACCTACAGCCTCATATATATCACATGAGGTTAACTAAAAAGTAAATATTGGGACTTTAAAGGTAAAAAAAGTATTAGGACGTGTAGAAGAAAGATCATAGTGGAGAGACTTCAATGAGATAAAAAGTAATGAGGAACTAAAATGGATAATTTTGATAGTTGGTTGCTAAAAAAATAACAATAGCTTACAATTTTTCTGGTTACACACTTCGCTTCTCCTTCATCTAAATTATAGTTAATCTTATTTTATGTTTAGGCTGGTCGACCTTCGTTAGCAAATGCGAAGAAACTATAAAATACCCTCAAACAAGATCCGGAGATCGCATTCAAGTAATTGATATAGAATGAGATGATATTTGGTTTTATGTGTGGGTTCCAAGGAAGTATAGAAAAAAGGTATTAATTTTTAAGGAAATGAATGTTGCATTCATATAGTTTGTCATAGTTATGCTTTCATATATTTTAGTTGACTCCCCAACATCTTCCCTATGGGAGAATCACTAGACATAAGAAACAGATCGATTGAGATGGCAATAGAAATGATCAAGGAAGCAATGAATCACATTATGCTTATTTTAACATTATTTGAATTTACTTATTAGAAAATACATTGACTATTAAATTTTAATATGTGTTGCTTTGCAAGTTACAATTATTATTATTTCCTCTTCTTTGTTGTAATAAGTGCATTTGGTACATGTCTTTTAAGTTTTGAGATTTCCGTTGCAACGCACGATATATATATATATATATATATATATATATATATATATATATATATATATATATATATATATATATATATATATATATATATATATTACTACTTATTAAAACATGTATTATGGTTACTTTCAGTACACAACCAATCAAATGCATCTTCAACCGTCCAAGCAGTTTACAGCCTCCTTTCTCCTCACATCGGTCATTCGTTTGCTTCACACCAACAGTTCGTATGCTTCACAACCATTTCCAGGTCTGCTTCGATTCATCTTCTACTATTCAACCCTCAAATATTCTTTGTTCGTGTCTTTATCTGGGTTAGAAGGCTTCTCAATCGATGCAAATTCTGATTATTATCAGTTATTAAAATGATTTTGTGTGCTTTAAAACCAGTTCCTGGACTGATTCAATTAATTATATGCTAGGTTTGCAATCCTTACGGATCTTTCGTTTGCGACTACCTGTGCCTCAAAATTTCAATTTCATGCCATTACCCAGTTAGGTTTCCTATTTGGTCTTCCATTTTGATTAATGTTTTTGAAAAGGCAATAGGACCAGCACCGTTGACACCACATCTGTTACAACCAACTCATGTTCAAATAGTTTTACGAGTCTCAATCCCATCCATCTAATTTGTGGTTGCAATCAAAATCGCCCAATTTTATTTCCATTGTATTTTTAATTTCAATATACTGTTTGTGTATTTGCAATTTTGCATCCTCTTTGGATAATATTTTAAAGGAGCAGGAGCATTGAGTCCATCATATACCACTTATTAAACGAGTCTTAAGCCGATTTTACATGTAAGTATCTTACTTTGCTAATATTTGATACATTATTTACTTCTCCCAACACCAATGTAAGTTGCATTGGTTCTGATCCATAAAGTCATTTCATTTTCTTCCATATATCTCTATTTGGTAACTTCACCATCAACTGCTAATTGAAATAGTCAGAACATGTTATTTGTTGTTGTGCCAATGAGGTCCCTGGGAATTCAATCTCACTCATGGGTTATTCTACGTTCTTATTGTAGTACTTGTCTTCTTGACGTGTTCTTTCGAGTAATTTACTCATCAGAAGTTTCGCTTTACTTAATTGCTTTAACAAAGATGTGTTGATTGTTATTATCCAAATTTGAAATCATTTATTTTGGGTTCATAAAGGGGCATATCCTGTTTAGAAGTTTGCTTTCTTTCTCTGAACCTGATTTACAAAATATTTTCACTTGCTATAGATTTATATATTGTGCTCATGTTAAATTCATTCATCTTCGAAGTGGTAACAACATTTATATTTTTTTTCTTCTCTCTTCCATGTTGCAACCCAAATGGAGCTTATGGTACTGGTTTCAAGCCAATTACTCATCAGGTGATCTCAAGGCGCATCTGGTTCTTAATGGTTGCATTTCCCTGGTCAACAGATTGTTCATCTATTTGTATGCTTATGATTCTATTACACATTGTAATGGTTTTTCCCAATTTCGGCCTTCGTATTTTCACGAGGTTGAATGTTGCTTTGATGGATGATAATGGAATATGGGATGGTAGCATGAGGTATCCATAACAATGATGGTGCTTAAGAGGCCTTCCCACACACAAACTCCTTGTAGGTCCATCAAGTGGAGTAGTGGACCCTAGTGTGTTTTGAGGGAGGATACCTCGAATGCCAATACCAGTTAGATTCCTATCTTACTGCCCATTACTGCTCGAAGTTGATTAGATCTATCTCTTTGTTTGTCCTCCTTCCTATATTCACTACAAGTACAATCTTGTCATGACAATAATGATTCTGAACTTGATAGCCAAGCTAGGAGAAATTTGGTTGTTTAATGGGTGCTTGATGTTAGAATCGACAATGCATTATATTTTTAATTTGATGTTGAAACCAATTGTTGGTTTATTATTTGGATTTTGAAACAAGAAGATCATACCAATTTGTTTGTTATGACAAGTTGCATGTATTACCAGTAAGATAAATTTTAATTTCTATAATAATACATTATACATATGAGATCCACTTGCCGCCGTAAAGCGCGGGTACTACAACTAGTATATATATATATATTACTAGTTTATGAACCTACGTTGATACGTGGATAATTTTTAATAAATAATTGTTTACATTAAATTTGTATATATATATATATATATATATATATATATATATATATATATATATATATATATATATATATATATATTAGTTAATTTTTAATATATAATTTTTTTTATTATATTTTTATATATATATATATATATATATATATATATATATATATATATATATATATATATATATATATATATATTTTGTCGGTATCATTTGAAATTATGACGATAAATAAAATGTTATGAAATATGATTTTATTAATATTATATTATAATCTTTAATTATGATTAATGTTCTTTAGTTATATCATTTGTGTTTCTTTTGAAATGAAATATTATCTATTTTAATATTTTACGTCAAGTAGTGGATTAGAAAATTGTATTTATATTTTATTTTATTCTATTTTAAAAATATTAAAATGTATTTGGCTTTGAAATAATGAATATATTGTATTTAACTTTTTTTTTTATTTTTTAAAAATAATAATATGTATTTATCTTTTTAGATGAAATGTGGTGATGTCATCTATTTTATGTCAAACTGTGTATAGATTTAATTATTTACTAATATTGAAAACAATGAATTGTATTTATCTTTTATTTTATTTTAAAAATAATAAAATATATTTATCTTTGAATAATGAACTATATTTATCATTTATTTTATTTTATTAAAAAAATAATAGTATGTATTTATGTTTTTAGATTTAATGTGGTGATGTTGTGTGTAATCCGCTGCTGAATCATAGCGACATTGTCGCTAGTCTCCTGAAGAACCTCTGGCCCGCTGATAGGACGCTCCCCAACCTCTCCCCAACAAACTGGAGTCAAGCACTTACGCCCATAAAGAGCCTCAAATGGAGGCATGCTGATAGAGGCATGGTAGCTGTTATTATACGCAAACTCAACAAGTGGCAAATGCAAATCCCAGCTACCCCCGAAATCAATAACACAGGCCCGCAGCATATCCTCCATAGTCTGATTAGTCCGCTCTGTCTGACCCCCTGTCTGCGGATGATAAGCTGTACTCAGCTGAACTCGGGTGTCCAACTCTCTCTGAAAACTCTGCCAGAATCGCAATACAAATCGGCTATCTCGATCAGACGTAATAGATCTCGGAACTCCATGCCTCGTAACAATCTCCCTGATGTAGAGGCGCGCCAACCGATCCATCGTAATAGTCCCACGAACGGCCAAGAAGTGAGCGCTCTTCGTAAGCCTATCGACAATAACCCAGATCATATCATTCCCACGAACAGTCCGCGGGAGCCTCACTATGAAGTCCATGGTGATGTCATACCATTTCCACTCTGGAATCTCTAATGGCTGAAGTCTGCCATGCGGCTTCTGATGCTCACTCTTAACCCTCAGGCACGTCATACACGCCTCCACATATTTCCCTACATCCCTCTTCATCCCTGGGCACCAATAATGAACTCGCAGGTCTCTGTACATCTTCGTGCTGCCCGGGTGGATCGACAATCTAGACTTATGGGAATCGTCTAGAATCAGCTGTCTCAGACCACCTACTCAAGGGACCCATACTCGACCGCGGAGAATCATCAAACCTCTATCATCCCTGCTCAACAACTCCAGTTGACCAGCTAACCTCTCTCTCTGCACATTCTCGCCTCTCAAACCCTCCTCCTGAGCTAACCGCAGACTATCAATTAGGGTCGACGTGACCTCTAATCGAGAAGCTCTGGACGTAACTGTCCGCTCGTATGATCTCCTGCTCAAAGCGTCTGCCACCACGTTAGCTTTCCCCGGGTGGTACTGGATATCACAATCATAATCCTTCAGAAGCTCCATGCTACGCCTCTGTCTCATGTTCAGCTCCTTCTGACTGAACAAATACTGCAAACTCTTATGATCCGTGAACACTGTAAAACGCGTCCCATAGAGATAATGCCGCCATATCTTCAAGGCAAAGACTATGGCGTCCAACTCCAGATCATGCACTGGCCGACTCAACTCATAGCTCTGAAGCTGTCTCGAGGCATAGGCTATCACCTTGCCCCTCTGCATCAGTACACACCCCAACCCAGTGAAGGAAGCATCGCAGTACACAGCAAAATCCTCGGAACCCTCTGGCAGCGCTAGAATCGGAGCCCTACACAACCGATTCTTCAACTTTAAAAAGGCACTCTCCTGCTCCTCAGTCCACACAAACGGCACCGACTGCCTGGTCAACATCGTCAAAGGCACTACGATCCGCGAGAAATTCTCTATAAACCGCCGATGATATCCAGCCAAACCCAAGAAGTTGCGAACCTCTGACACAGATGTGGGCTGGCCCCAACTCATAATCGCCTCGACTTTCGCTGGATCCACCTTAACGGCCTCACTCGTCACCACGTGCCCCAAAACTGCACCTCTCGAAGCCAAAACTCGCACTTCGAAAACTTGGCGTATAGCCTCTCTCGCTGCAAGGTACTCAGGACCTCCCTCAGATGCTGGCTATGCTCCTCGCTACTTCTCGAGTAGATCAGAATATCATCTATAAACACAATCACAAAACGATCGAGCATCGGCCTGCAGACCCTATTCATCAGGTCCATAAATGCTGCTGGGGCGTTAGTCAGCCCGAACGGCATGGCTAAAAACTCATAATGACCATATCTGGTCCTGAATGCAGTCTTAGGCACGTCCTCATCTCTCACCTGCAGCTGATGATACCCGGAACGCAAATCGATCTACGAAAAGAAGCTAGCCCCCTGAAGCTGATCAAAAAGATCATCAATCCTCGGCAAGGGATAACGGTTCCTCACCGTTACCCTATTAAGCTCTCTATAATCTATACACATACGCATCGTCCCGTCCTTCTTCTTCACGAATAACACAGGAGCTCCCCACGGAGAAGAACTGGGGCGAATGAACCCTCGATCTAACAGATCCTGTAGCTGTGTCATCATCTCGAGCATCTCGGTAGGAGCTAACCGATACGGCGTACGCGCAATAGGAACGGCCCCGGGAACTAGGTCGATCCTGAACTCAACCTGCCGGTCCGGCGGCAGACCCGGCAACTCATCTGGAAACACATCCGGGAAATCTCTAACCACTGGCACATCACTGACCTCCCTCTTCTCTTTCTTCGTATCTACCACATAAGCTAAATAGGTGGCACACCCCTTCGCCACATACCTCTGCGCCTGCGCCATCGATACAATACTCATCTCTCCCCTACGCCTCTCGCCATATACCACTGCTGACTCTGACTCAGGAACGGGGATACGAATCATCTTCTTAAAACAGAAGATATCTGCCTGACGCGCTGTCAGCCAATGCATGCCAACAATGGCATCAAAACTACTAATCTCCATAGGCATCAAGTCTATGGAAAATCGATGACCGTCTATCTCTAACACACAATCTCTATAGATACGGCTCACTAATACAGTACTACCATCGACACGCTCAACAATAACAGGCACAGATAACTCAGATGAAGGCATAGCAAAATAATCACAGAAGGAGGCAGATACATATGAACGATCAGATCCCGAATCAAACAAAATAAAGGCACGTAGTCCGTTAAGGATAAACGTACCAGATACAACATCAGGCGACTCACGCGCCTCCTCAGCAGTAGCCTGGAAAACTCTGCCGCGAGCCCTCGGTGCTCCACCTCCCCGAGGTGCTGAAGATGACCCTGACGGCCCAGCTCCACTCGAACTCGACACCGGAAACCCCGCACTCGGGTTCGGACAATCCCGAGACATATGACCCGGCTTCCCGCACCGGAAACAAAGAGACTCCTGAGAAGTACATGCAACAGCTGTGTGACCAAACTGGCCACATCTAAAACAACGAAGATGCTCCCGGGCACACGACCCTGCATGACGGTGATGGCACCGCTGGCAATCTCTCTCCACCGACGCCGAACTTTCAACTCGGCTCCCAGAATCCCGAGATCCCCTCCCAACACTCCCCTGACTCTGACTCTGCCACTGGCCCTGACCCTGACCCTGCTGTCGCTGCCCCTGCTGCCTCTGACCACCCCGACCCTGTCCCTGACTCTGACCGGCTCCCAATTGTCTATCATCCCGGCCCTGATCTCGCTGGACTCCCGAACTCTGTCCCTGCTGCTCGGAATACCCGCCCTGACGGCTCTCTCTATAGAATCTCGAAGTCCCCGAGCTCTGACCCTGACCCGATGGCTCAATACGCTGTCTCTGGGGAGCCGACTGCTCCCGCTGTCTCTCCACCTCCCGCTCTCGACGGCGGGCATACTCCATCGCTGAGGCAAATGTGGGGTCACGCAGCATCCCCACGAACTCTCGAATGTCCGGTCTCAAACCCTCAATAAACATTGTGACCTTCCGGTCCTCTGTAGCTACCTGATGCGGCGCAAACTGAGCTCTGTCATTAAAGACGTCGATATACTCCTGAACGGACCTGGATCCCTGCTGCAGATGGATAAACTCTCGCTCCAACTCTCTCCTCGTGTCCAACAGACAGTACTGCAGCTCAAACTCCGTACGGAACGCCTCCCAAGACATCAGATAGGCCTCATCAACTCCCTGAGCACTGACCACTGAACTCCACCATCTCAATGCTCCTCCCTTCAGAAGGTAGGAGGCATAACTCACCCGGTCTGTTCGATCCACATGGGTTATACGGAATGCAGCCTCGACCTCTCTCAACCAATCCAGTGCCTTCGAGGCACCAACTCCACCGAAGAACTCAGAAGGGCGACCCGTCATAAAGTCCTTAAAGGACCCACGCGATGGCTGGCTAGAAGATGCGCCGGCCCCAGAACTCTGCTCTCCCTCCGGCGAAGGCACCGCACCTCAGCCCCTACCCATACTCTGACCCGGAAAACGCTCATCTAATATCTGACCTATCACAGAATACAAGTCAGATCTACGCAAAGGCTCCTCATCTCTATGGTCATCCCCCTGAGGCCCGCTGCCCTGACGGTCCATAATAACCTGCATAATAGAATAATAACACAATTAACTCTACAAGACTCTACACACTACTCGTTTATCACCTAATACTCTACTTCGGATTACAATCCAAGGATCTAGACTCTAGGGTTTAAGCTTAAGCATCCACTAGATACTTAATCTCTTAAACCTAGGCTCTGATACCAAGCTTGTAACACCCTGGAACTAAACCACAATGCCACGTAAGTAACACGTCATCCGTGACATAATATAATATTCCCTACTCTTTTCCCAACAAGCGTAAAAACCCGATAATTTAAAACATTATTTTACATAAGAAACAGTCACGGAAGTCCCTGAATATTACACAACCTATCCGAAGTAAATATATATACATCAATCCACAAAATATAACTACCTCTATAAAAGGTAGCTAACTCCTCGAACACCAAAAAATGTAAACCTACTTCGGTCCAGCAGGCCTACTAGCAGTCCGGTTACCTGGGATACACACAACAACACACACAGGTCAGCTAAAGCTGGTGAGAATGCAAGGGTTAATGTACGATTATAAAGCTCAATAAATAAATAACTCGATAATAAAGCGTTCAGCGTTCTCTACTGAACAAGTATATGAGATCCCACAAGATAGCTCAATAGGTACTCAACTCGCGTGGATAGGTCCACGTACCCAAATCCCTAGACCGCACAAAGCAGTCATCAGGAGCTCAAAAGGGAATTGGGAGCGACCCAACCCCTGCCCAGCCGTACGGTTTAGTATCTCAACAGCTCAAGTGTCTCAAATCTCATATTAAAATAAAGTTCACAATAGCTCAGTAATACAAGCATGATAGTATCTCAATAAAAACTCGTAAGAAAGCTCATGATATCTCATAAGAAAAGCTCGATGAAAGATCATGCAAGTATCAGTAAAATAATCGTACAACTATTTCAACGAAAAACATGCAAACTCACCTGCTCAGCTAGATAAACTAAGTCTCGGTTCCCTGCCCTTTCCCTACTCTGTCAACACGAGACCCTGAAAACACAATAACACAATCTCAGCCCAACAACCCTATACACAATTCCCGACAACTCACAGGGCCCCAAAGACTCGAACACAAAACTCACAGAACCCGAAAACCCGACCCGAACCCTCAGCCGCATCGCGGCCGCACTCAGCCAATCGCGGCCGCACTGACCCTATCGCGGTCGCGGCCGCGCTGACCTCAAACTCGGCCGTGCTCACATCGCGGTCCGAGCTCGGGCTCAAACCGCCTGCGATCAATTCAAGAACATCGCGGCCCGCGATCACGGACGAACAGTAGCTAATATGCTCTGTTTCTGCACAGCCCAGGGATTTATCCCTTTAATCCATTTCAGCTCGATTTTTACCAAAATTGCATATTCGAATTTACTCAGAAACACTACTAAACCCAATTCAATTACTTATTCACAATCTACAACAATTAATCCGCGAATTCGACTCGAAATTACCTCTAATACGGTTCCAATCTCAAAGGAAGAAGTTGAGGTTGAATTTGGAGGCTGGAATCACTAATCTGGAGCTTCAATCTTGATTAAGGCTACTGAATTTACAAACACACACACACATATATCTCAGCCCTGGCTTTGGAAAATGATTTGGAGAATAAAGAAGCCACAATATATATACGTTTTGGGTTTAACTCGGTCCGATACCCAAAAATCCGATCCCGATATCCCAAAATACAAATTTATATCCCCGGGTCGCAAATTTAATAATTAATCCAATGAAATAATTCCACGTACCTATCTCAAAATCGGGATGTTACATTGTGTTCTCCTATCTATAATCTATAAATACTATTAAAAGAGTAATTATTTTGTCACGTGTCGTCATCTGATATTGTCACGTGGCATCACCTCCTACCGTCATTTGGAAGTTATATTTTTAAATCTATGACTAATCCATATAATGAATAATTTAAAATAATATCAAATCAAATCTAAATATAAACTAGATCTTGTCTAATATAAAGATTTTAGTTTTTAAATTTGAATTTATATTTAAGTTTATTATATTATATAAGTACATATTATGAATTTGATAAAATATATTTAAAAATTATCATATAAAATTAATGAAATTAATTTTTTAAATTTATACAACGGTTTATAAAGTGTTATATATATAAATATAGATTTTCTCATCATCCAACCGTACCAAACCAAGAAACATAAACCCAACATAATCGGATAATCTCATGCTGACGGGTTACAACAGTTACTCAGGTCATCTCTGCTGACTCTCTTCTCCGCCAGTCCGCCGTCAATAGCCCCCATCTCCTTGCTGCCGGAGACCTTCTCTTGTTACACCGCCGGTTTTTGAAAGGTATGTCGTTGCTTCCTCTTTCTTGGTATCTCGTTTAAATCTGACTTTGATGTCGTGTTTCCTTCTTTGTTTACTGAATTATCGACTCAAATTGGTGATTTGTGGCGAAATTTATGTTGGTCTGGATGAAAGAAACCATCTTTTTCAATTTCTTGTATTATCAAGCCATCTGTCAGCTCTGAAAATATTTAGGGTTTTCTGTTTTTGGCATTTCTTCATCAGATTTTAAAATTATTTCTTTGTATGTTTCATTTGTCTGTTTCCGTACCACATTTGTAGTATTTCATTAATATGCAGTGATTATGACTAATATATGTTACATCTAATTTTTCAGCTGATTCTTAACACATTAATGGCATCATCTTCATGGATGTCTTCTCCCACCATTCCTGCCTCTTCTTCTCAATCATGGAAGTATGACGTTTTTCTTAGTTTTAGAGGAGAAGACACCACCAAGACCTTCGTAGATCATCTTTACTCGGAACTTGTAGACCGACTTATTCATACTTACAAGAACGACAAAACACTTCCACGGGGTAATTCGATTGGTCCATCCTTGATGAGGGCTATTGAAGAATCAAAGATTGCCGTCGTCATATTCTCTAAAAACTATGGTGATTCATCCTGGTGTTTAGATGAACTCAAACATATCATGAAATGCAGAGATGAGAGGGGGCAAGTTGTTATGCCAATTTTCTATGACGTGGATCCTTTGGAAGTAAGAAGTCAAAAACGAAAATTTGGAGAAGCATTTGACAAGCAAAAGAGGAAGAACATCACCGAAGCTGAGTTATGGAGAAAAGCACTCATTGATGCAAGTAAGATTGCTGGATGGGAACCTATGAAGATTGCCAAGATTGCCCATTGGTAATTTCGTCATATGTTGTGAAGTTTTTATGCTTAAAATGTTCTTACAACTGAACTATATTTAAATGGGAACATACATATATGTATAGCTAAAGACATGTTTTTATAGCTTAAACAAAAGTCAAGTTATAAATCTTATATATATATATATATATATATATATATATATATATATATATATATATATATATATATATATATATATATATATATATATATATGTATATATATATAGTGTTGGGTTCCGGTAAGAACCCTTCAATTCCGTGAGAACGTGAGAACTACTTAAAAAAAGCAGAAATTTAAAATTAAATTTATAACTTAATACCATTATTGGTCTTCGATATTAATAAGTATCATAATCCAACATTAAAATTACCTTTAAAATTTAAATTTATTAAATTTTACACTAAATGCACAAATTTGAATATTAAATGCACAATTTTTTTCAAATGCACAAATCCGTACATAAATTGAACCAATTTATCATGAGATGCGTAAATGCTTACATGGAATGCATAAATTTATCAAATATATAAATTTTAACATCAAATGCACAAATTTATACATTAATTGCACAAATTTTAGAGTGGTTCTCACGGAATTGAGGGGATCTTATATATATATATATATATGTATGTATATATGTATGTATGTATGTATATATATATATATATATATATACATATATATATATACATATATATATATATATATATATGTATATATTACTTCATATTTGGTTTCACTTGCATTTTGTTTGAATCTTAACTTTGTATGTTAACGTATTCTCCATTAACCAAAATTGAATGAACATATATCCGACTTGACATTTTTGATTAATCAAACCAATGTCAAAATTTCCAAATTTCTATTACTTTGGGGAGATCAAATGCAGTATAATAATTTATGTTGGAGTAGAACCGTAAAGCCTGTGTTGGAAAAAAATGTTTATCTAAAGCATAGTGATAAAGGGATTAGCGGTAGACATGATCTTTTACATAGCCTTTAGGCTCTAATAGTGTCTTGAAAATAATGTTTTTTTTGGCTTTTATATATTCTAGCTGCCATGTCCTATTTTGTGGACAGGTCTTGTTAGTGCCAAACCCAATCCCTAATCAAACAGAATTTATTCTGTCTTTTGTATGTAAATTGTTTTTTATTTTGTTGTCATGATGCTTCACTTTGGCATTTATGGATAATCTGAAGGCAATAATGGTCATAAAAGTATTTGTGGTATGGACTTTGCTGTATTTTACTTATTTACCCAATTTTGTTAGCATAAGCTAATCATCGATATGTATCTCATGTGTAGGCATGAAACAGAAGTCATCATACGAATTGTTAATACGATTTTAGGCAAACTGTTTTCCTTAAATTCCTATGTTGATAAGAACCTTGTTGGAATGAGGATGCGCTCGCAATTGTTGAAATCACAACTAAATATTGGATCACGTGGTGTGCGCATGGTTGGGATATGGGGGGTTGGGGGTGTTGGTAAGACTACTCTTGCATCTTGTGTTTATAATGAAATCTCTCACCACTTTGGAGGTCACTGCTTTGTTGACAATATTCGAGAGGAATCAACCAACACAAATGGATTACAAAAACTGCAAGGAAAACTTTTATCAACTATTTTGAAAACAAGAGAGGGGGTGCCAAGTGTTGCTGATGGAAAGCGCAAGATAAAAAGCATCTTATGTCATAGTAATGTGTTAATTGTTCTCGATGATGTCGATCAAATTGACCAACTAAAGGCATTAGCTGGATCACGTGATTGGTTTGGTGATGGGAGCCGAATAATAATCACAAGCAGAGATGAACATTTGCTAAATACTCACAAGGTAGATGAGGTGTCTCCCGTCAATTTGTTATCACGTGACGAGGCTATTGAACTCTTTCATAAATATGCTTATCGGGAAAATAAACCTGTAAAAGATTATGAGGATCTTTCACTACGTGTGGTTTCTTATGCTGATGGGCTCCCATTAGCACTTAAAGTTTTAGGTAAGTTTCTATATGATAAAGAGAAGATTGAGTGGATGAATACTTTGGGCAGACTAAGAGAGAATCCACAAATGAAGATTGTAGAAAAGCTCAAAATTAGCTATGATGGACTTCAACCTCTGGAAAAGGAGTTATTTTTGGATATTGCATGTTTCTTTAGGTGGTCTAGGGTGGATGAGACTATGAAGATACTTGATGCTTATCGTTTTCACTCTGGAATAGGGATAAGAATGCTGATACAAAAGGCTCTTATAACTATTTCAAGTTATGGCACTTTTGATATGCATGATGTGGTTCAAGAAATGGGACATTACATTGTTCAAGGGGAACATCCTCATGAAAATCCTGAAGAACATAGCAGGCTTTGGCAAAATGAAGTAATTGACGATTTGTGTTCTAGAGACGCCACTACAAAGGTAAATGATACAAATACATACTGTTAATTGTTAAATAATATATTTAGTAATGTTTTATTTCTTACTTTGTCTTTTATAGGAACAATATTAGGTGTAGATTTCATTGCATATACTTAGGAATTTTCTTATTCTAGGGGGACTAAGGTGTATATATTCCAAGGTTGTAAGTTGTGACACGTATACCAAAAATCATTTGCTCTTTTATGAATAGCATCATCTAACGTACTTGTTTACACACTAAATGGATTGAATCAAGACTATCGCCCATTGGTATCAACATAGAAAATGCCACTGTTCAACCAAGTTTTCTTAAACTTAGGTCATAATTACTCTCCTACGAAATGTCTTCCTAGTGAGTCAATTAATATTCCAAATCAACCCAAGTTCTGGTATGGTTGCTAATGCCTACTCCCTGCACATTGGTTTCCACTGAATCAAAGCAAAAATGGGTACTAGGGCACCACAATTATATCACATATGTAAGAAAACTGGTCATAGTGTTGGCATTGATATTTCTGATACTCAATATCAAATGAACAAGGGTCGGTCGTGGCAGTGGTTGTGGTTTCTCCTGGAGGCAAAGCAAACTTTGAGTTTAATGGTGGGTTTCATCCCCATCTCGCTTATACTAGGGGTGTATAGACCCACACCCTTTTACATTGGAATTTCATAGGCCAAATGTGATGCACAATTTTGGGTTGCCTCATTTCAAGCATCCACATTATTGATTATTCTGGGCTTTGTACTCAAAGCCCAATTACATGTTTTGGGCCGACATCCTCTAGATAGCCTGCTTATAATTCATCACTAGGCCCAAGTTCATTTTTTGGGCAATCTTCATTGCTTGAGCCACCACCACCATCCTGCAATTTCCATGGGAGATTCGGAGACTGTTTCTTATTTTTGTCCAAATCACTTTGCCAACTGGTTCAGGCGAACTCAAAGTTTGATAAAATATGCCTTTCCTCACCATAATTTTTCAGTCTATTTGCACAGCCTTTCAATATATCAGTTGCAGATATGTGTCGTATGGTGGATGATATTGGTTGTGTGATTTTGGTGCAACTGCCCTATGAACTATTGCTAGTTCATGATGCCACACCTTACATTGGGTTGTCTATGTTATCTATAACTTGGTTCAACTTGATCCGACAAAATTTCCCCAAAATCTATTCCTTGTATTTTTTTAGGGTATGCCTCTAATCGTAAGGGTTATCTTTGCTATGATCTTTCTACAACTACAATTCACACTAGCTGTCAAGTGGTGTTCCATGAAGACACCTTTCTTTCTTTGTCTCTAGTCCTCTTGGAGCTATTGTTGTTGGGTGCAAGTGGGTCTACAACGAAGTGTAACCCTAATGGCACCATCAATTGTTACAAGGTTTAGTTGCCAAGGGTTTTCTCTAAATAGAGGGTGTTGATTACTTTGAAACTTTAACCTAGTAGTGAAGTCTATCGCCATAGGATTGGTACTTTGTATTGCATACTCATATGATGGAATATAGGTCAAACTGATGTAGACATCTTCATGGCCTATCACCATATGAAGCTTCTTATATGACTCAACCTCCTGGTTTCACAGATGCTGCCAAACCTGAACATGTGTGCCTACTTAAGAAGGCCCTTTATGGTCTTAAACAGGCCAGAAGACCTGGTTTGAAACGTTATCATCTACTGGACTTGGTTTTTCTTAGGGAATTTTTGATGCTTCGTACTTGTCTTGGTTTATGTTGACGATATTATTATCACAAGCTCCGCGGAGTTTGTTGACGGTCTCATTACTCGTCTTCATTCATAATTGTGAGGTTTAAAATCATAAAAGTCGGATTAAACCTTCCAGGATCCCCGTGGTAAATATATATCTTAGACAACCATGGAGGGTTAGAGATAATACATTAATACCTCACAGTCACAATGGTCAATGAACGCAAGAACACACAAAGAACGACTCTGGATTATCCAAACACGTTGCAACTCAAGAGGGGAGGGGAGAATTTTTGAAGTTCTTTAATTGGGGATCTAGGTTTATTATTTGTTAATTTGGATAAACCTAAGATATCCCATTAGTTGTAGGTTAGGTAGGATTGAACTTATCCTATTTGAATTCTAAATCAATTATCATCTAATGATATTTAACCTACAATATCATTTAATTATTATCATTATAATAATTAAATTACTAATAGGATGATTATAAATTATAATCTGATAATAATTTAACCCTTTGTAGTATCACATATTACAATTAAGACCCTTTACTTTTTATTCCGGTAATTGAATCATCCAATGATTACCTTGTCCTATAGGTGTGCGTATGTGTGAACCTATAGTGACATATGACACTCGACATGAAATAAGGTATCAGTGCGCGTTGCCTTTCAAAAGTTCTCTTAAAGACCTTGGGCACTGCGAGTCTTATCCCACTCCTGAGTCCTGCCCCAGGCCACCAACTTTCTAAATATTTTGGCATCCTCTTATTGATTCCTTTGCTTATCGGAGTATTGTTGGCGCATTATAATACTTGGTGCTCAGCATCAGCAAGGTTCCTCGGTTTCTCCATGCTTTTGCTGATCGTAACTGGGTTGCCGTCAAATGCATTCTTTGCTACCTTAAGGGTACGAATTTACTCGGTCCTCTTTAGAAAGTACATGATTTCACTTTACATGCTTATTCTGACAGTGATTGGGCCGGTTGCCTTAATCAGAGATCTAGTAGTGGATATTGTGTATTTCTTATATGAATTCTTATTAGTTAGAGGTCGAAAAAGTCACGTATTGTTGCTCGATTTAGTACATAGGCTGACTACCGTGCTTCCGCTCATGCTGCTACAAAGTTGTGTGGTGTTGGTTTACCTTGCTTCTTCAAGAACTTAACCTGCCATTCAATTCACCAACATTGTGGTGTGATAATGCAGGTGCCACTTATCTTGCAACTAATACCATCTTTCACCGGCGCATAAAACATATTGAAATTGATCTACATTTTATTCGTTATGTGATGTTAGTGACTTGAATAGTGAAATTAGAGGTTTGTTAGTTTGGGGGGTAATGTGTAAATACCAGTTAGTTAGAATTTGTATAAATAGTCCTATGAGTTAATGAGGACAATAACTCACAATTGTAGTCATGTAACATAATTTGATAGTGAGTTTGAATTTTTTCTTTGGTTCACATTTGGGGTTTTAGATTTGATGAGTTCTTGATTTGAATTTGCAAATTTCATTTTTCTGAATTTCCTAACAAGTGGTATCAGAGACAAGTTCTTAGATCACGCTTCTGAAGTTCTTTCTGCAATTGGCAATTTGATTTTAGCGATAGCAATTAGAAACGTTCCATTGAATTCCCTGTCGTTCGTTTCGTTCGCATGCTTTTGGATTTTTGACGTAAGTTAAAAGTGAGCGGTCAATTTTTTATACAATTGGAATTAGCGACCATCAGGTGCGGTTCTTGGTTGTCGATCCAAGGTGAACTTCTTGAATCAGGCAATCGATGTCATCAATTGAAGGCCTCAACGTCCAATTTGACTTCGTGATGGTCAATTTTGATTTCTCGTCTTCTAATTGAAGTTGGCAATCAGTTCTTGGGTTTGACGTGATGGCAATTGGCAATCGATTCTGGCCAGTTGGAGCTTAGTCTTGGTGTTCAATTGTTGGCAATCGGCTTCATCAATTGAAATTGGCGATCATTTCTTCGTTATTAATTTCAGCAAATTAACCTGGAAATCGCTTTTGATTTTGAAATCGGTATTGGCAATTAACATCGGCATTCATCATTGCCAAATTGGAATTAGTGTTCAACAGTTTGAAATTGAAAATCAAAGTGAAATCAATATTTTTGTGTGATCGTCTTTACCTTTGTCGATCAGTTTTTTGCAATCGTTTCGACTATGTAAGACTTTTGGAAATAATTTTAGATATCAATTTTGTGGCTGGAATTATATTTGGGGAGCGATTTTGGTATTCTAATGGTTTTTTGGAAGTCGACATCAGCATTTTGGATTTGTCTTGTCAATCATTCTTGTTTCTGTTTTGTTCTGAAAATTGTAATCGTTCCTGCCATTTGGAATTAGTAATTGTTGAAGCAAGTGTAATCTGGAAGTCCAAGATTCTGAAATCAATTTGGGTTTTCGATTTAAGGTGAAAGAGACATCGTCAACTGGTTTGGAGCAATTATTTTTGACGCTCATTTCGTCAATTAGTAGTCTGCCGTGTTCAAAGCTGCGTTGGTGTTTCTTGAAATCAAGAATAACTTTCTTGATTGTTTGTTAGTTTGTTATCATCCCTCGTTTGTTTACTTTCTGCGTTTTGAAGTTGTTTTGATTCAAGAAACTTTTTTTTTGAATTTTCGTCACATTCTTGAAGATGAATTTGCAAGTTGTTAGAGTTGATAAGTTCACCGACAAGAATAGCTTTAGTTTGTGGAGAATCAAAATGCGTTCTCTTCTCAAATAATGTGGAGTTTGGGCTCCTCTTTCAGGTGCAAAAATGGTTTCAATGAATGATTCGGAGTTTGCACAAGACGGGAAGGAACATTCGACTATTTTGTTATCTTTGGCCGACAAAGTGATTTATGAGGTTACTGAAGAAGAAACCACTGCAAAGCTATGGCTGAATTGGAATCCGTATACATGATTAAGTCGCTTACGAACAAGTTGTTGAAACAACGTTTGTTTTCTTTGAGAATGAAGGAGCGGTTTTGAAGGATCATCTTGACGAATTGAATTCCATTTTTGATGGATTTGAAGAATGTAGACGTCAAGATCGACGAAGAAGATGCAGCGCTCATCCCATTGGTTTCGTTGCCTCCTTCATACGAGAATTTTGTGAGTTCGTTTGTTGTCGATCGGGATACAGTATGAAGACGTGAGGTATAGCCTATACACTTGTGAGCTTCGTCACAAGGAGTCCGGAAATGGTTCAGAAAGTGACCTATTGGTTTGCTTGCGGCGGGTCGTGATAAACGCAACCAGCTTGTGATGCTAGCAAGCGGAGACAAAAGAGTGTGAATCCGAGAGACATTTGCAACTATTGCAAGGAGGTTGGCCATTGGAAGAAGGATTATCCGAGGTTGAAGGCCAAGGCTTCAGTCTTGGTTTGAAAAGGCGCGGGGCGCACCGATGCGAAAAAGGTTCTAGAGCCTGAGGCGCAAGGCGAGACGATGGCATCACGTACGCAAAAAATTTGATATTACATTTCACTAATAAAAACACATTAATACCATATTTACAACTTAGGGGGCGTTTGGTTTACAGAATCTGATGGAATTTGATGGAATTGGAATGGAAATTCCATTCCAGTGTGCTGTTTGGCAGTAAAAAGGAATGGAATGAAGATTCCTTTTTTAAGAAAAAACACCACTTTTGAAGGAATTTATTTTCCTTGGGTTAGTGCCATGGAATTCAAATTCCATTTCAAAGATTTTGACAGTTCTAAAACCAAACCCTAGACTTCATCTTCACCCGCCTTCATTTCTATTCCGACAGATTCCATTCCTTCCGGAATTCCATTCCTTGAATGATTCCATTCCAAGAATAAACATTCTGCGAACCAAACGCCGCCTAAAAGTCAACACCATATATATATATATATATATATATATATATATATATATATATATATCATTATATCATGATATACCACAAGTAGTTTGATATATTTGCATGTTGTGATCCTATATCGCCAAAATTTGCATAAAACTAACACAAAAGAAAGTATGTCGCGCCTAAAACCTAAGAAGCACAATGTACTCGAGTTCCCAAAACCAAAAGTAGGGTTAGTGTTTGCATGGTGCGATTCCATATCGCCAAAAATGCATAATGCTAAGTTACTCGCCTAATAGTCATTATCAAATTCGTCATCAACCCCAATAATTACATCTTCCCCATCATCATCGGATACTCCGATGTCTAGTTCCATCTCTTCATCATCTTTATCAATTAAGCCAATTCCATGATGAGCAACACGTTTTCCTTTGTCAGATCTAGTAGTATATGCAGGATCACTTGCCTTAGTTGCTTTATCAACAGCAGACCATGTCAAGTCTTCCCCATCAAAAACAAAATCTTCATCCTCTTCATCATCCATATGCCCCATCAGCCACTCATTACTTTCATCCATCTCTTTTAAAACAATAAAATCTGTGGTGTCTTTTCTTTGATATCTACGTTTCAAAGCACGATTAAATTTGACATAGACCATGTCATTTAATCGGCTTTGTGCCAACCTATTTCTCTTTTTTGTATGAAGCTGCCAACAAATAAAGTAATAGGTATAAATGATTTAGTGATTCAAGAACAATCAAATTATTAGAATTGAGGTATTGTCTCCAACTTAGAAGTTAGAACTTACATGTTGAAAAACACTCCAATTCCTTTCACAACTTGTAGCACTTCAGGTATGACTAAGAATTCGAATGGCAAACTTTTGCAACGCTGGGGTTGAAGCTCCAAATGCACACCACCAATCCGCAAATAAGTAATAACCAAGTCAAAATATTTATAAATAAATAAGTAAAACGTGTAATCATATATAATATATGGTATTACGTTAAAAATTTTTACCTGGAGATCTTATCTTTCGTTGTCGTATGGCCATGGCATTTCCAAAAAGACCTTTGGCATTTTGATATAATTCTAATTGTTTCCCAATCGTGTCTTGAGTCTCAGAATCTGGAACCAACTTTGGAATGCATGCATATAATCCTTTTACAACTTCTTCACAAGTGGCACTTTTTGGATCATCATAATACATTCCCGGATTTAAGAAATATCGGCTGCCTGCAAAGGTCTATGGAGTTGACAATTTCTTCTTACATCAATATACTCAAATGCCTTCTTGTAACTTTCTTCTTTATGCAGAAAACTAGCTGCAATGGTCTCTTTAGCCCTATCCATAGACTCATAGATATATCCCATGGCCGGCTTTTTGTCCCCATCAACCACTCAAAGGACCTTAACAAGAGGTCCCGCCATTTTAAGGGCATATAAAACATTTCTCCAAAATCTTTCTTGAAAAATAGTTGCTGCCACTTTCTTTCCAGCAACCTCTTTTGCCCATTTGCAACTAGTCCAATCATGAGAAGTGATCTTTCGCAAATTGTTTTTTTGCTTGTGTATTTGCGCAAGAGTGATGAAAGAAGTTGCAAATCGGGTTATTGATGGCCTATGCAAATTTCTTTGGTTTGTGAACTTTCTCATCATGTTTACAAGACCCACATGGTTATATATATAACCATTAATGAACATAGCCATCTTCAAACAACTTTTAACCTTTGAAATCTTTCCGATATCCTCCAACATCAAATCGATACAATGCGACGCACAAGGAGTCCAAAGTAGATGTTTTCTCTTTTTTTCTAACTCCGACCCTATTAAAATTAAATGGTATACAAATTTATACATTTACATTAAAATATATAGAAGTATAAGAATTTATATAAAAAAAATATAGAAGTATAAGAATTTATATCAAAAAAATATAGAAATATAAGAATTTATATCAAGAAATATAGAATCATAAGAATATATTAAGTACTAGTATGCTTACCCGCCTTCACGTAGTTAGATGCATTGTCCGTCACCACTTGCATAACATTTTTCTCTCCTACTTCCTCCACAATTGCATCAAGCATTTGAAACAATGCATTAGCATCTTTCTTGATTTCGAAAACATCCAATGATCTTAGAAAAACTGAACCTTTTGTCGAGTTCACTAAAAAATTCACAATATCTTTGAACCGTAGAATCTCGCCAACCATCCGATAAGATAGAGCACCCTTTGAGGGCCCATTCTCTCTTGTACTCCTTCAACATGATTTTAGTATCTTCCACTTCTTTCTTAAGTAAAGGAACTCTAAGCTCATACATGCTAGGTGGTTTAAAACCCAGACCAAATTGTGCAACCGCTTCCATTGCAATATGGAAACTGTCGTAGGTGGCCGCATTGAAAGGTAGTGCCGCATCATAAAACCATCTACCTAACTCCCTGCATGCTTTGTTTCTCAGCTCCTTTTTACACACTTCATTTATGGTTTGTTGCTTTGCTCCCTTTCTTCCTATAAGTATATCTTCAGGTTTTAGAGCAAGAACATGTCCATGGGACCCTTTTGTTTGGGCTTTTTTGAACCATTACTACTTCCTTGTCCTCCGAGGAGGCTCTTGCCCTCTTTACAGACGTGACTATGCATTCTTCCTCATCCTCTTCATCATAGTCATAGTCATCGTCAACTTCATCTATTCTTGGTAGCATCTCATTACCTTGCTTAAGCATGGACTTTTTCATCATGTAGTCTTGCACTTCAATTCGTATATGTTCAGGACACTTAGGGAAAGCCTTTACATTCCGGAATCCTCCAACTAAATGTTGCTTCATACGACACGCACCTCCATTGGTTTCTTTAGACAGAAATTACAAGTAAACTTGTTCGTGTTGACAAAATCATTTTTACCATGTTTTTGAGCTGGTCCATAGAATTAGCATCTGATGATGCCGGAGAATTCAAGCCAGAAGGATTATTAGGGTCCATTTATTGTTCCCTTACAAAACAAAAGACATAGAGAAAATGTGAAACACAAACACTAGAACTTAAAACACCGGACCAGAATGTAAAACACGAGACAATTCAAGTGTAAGTGTGAAATACGAACACCAGAACTTAAACACCAGAGTACCAGAATGTAAAGTTGTAAACATAAATATAAATACAATCTAAACATAAATACATCTCTAGTTACAAATATACAACTTTCCTTATAATAAAGTTTAAACTTAAATAGTAAACAACTAAACACTAATTCTTAACAATGAATCAGAAATTCAGAATCAGATATTCAGAATTAGAATCAAGTAATACACTTATACTAAACAGTAGACAATGACAAAATCAAGTAATACTAAACAACTAAACACTAAGTAATGAATCAGAATCAACTAGTAACCCTAAATGCCTAATAAGTAACACTATAATGACAAAATCAAGTGAAAAACAAACAAATACTGAATACTGATGAGTGATCACGTAAGAAATAAGAACTAACAAAAAAAGAATAGAAGAAGTGAAGAACAGAGAAGAAACGTAAGAATCAAGAAGTAGAACTAACAAGAAAAAGAACCGGAGAAGAAATGGGAGTATCAAAGAATCAAAATAGAAGTTATAAACTTGAGAAGAAAGAAAGATTGATTGCCTGTAGCTGATATGAACCCTAAATCTTGCGCATGAAGGGACTAGGCGGACTAGGGAGTCGTCGATGATTATGAGAAGAACGTTCTCAGTACGTACGTATTTAGCATGTTTTAGGCGGGATAAACATTAGTAGCAGAGAAAGAAAAAAGAATAAGAATAAAGCCTGGGCCCAATCTTATAAAAAAACCCAAATCGACTTGTACATGGTGCGTCTAATGCCTCGCCTCTGTGCCTCTGCTGTTGCCCTCTGATGCGCGCGCCTCAGCGCTTTCTCGGATCGACTCGCATCAGAGCAAAGATGCGAACAATCCATCGCCTTGCCTCGCCTTGTGCCCAGGCGCATGGGGCGCGCTTTTTCAAACCAAGGCTTTGGTTGCAGTTGCAAGAGACGATTCAGTATCGGTTTTGGAGGGTGATTTGGTGCTCTAATTTGATAATTTTGGCAGCTGTCCGTTCGTAGTTTGATTTACTTTTGGGTGGAAATTTCTCATTTGTGGTTTGGTTGCCCATTTGTTTCCGGCCGAATATGTGGGAGCAATTTGGGTGGAACTACACATTGATTTTGTTGCGACATTTGGTAACCGGTTGATTTTGGATATAGATTCGTTCTCAAGTGTTTTGGTTTTTGGTGCACTTTGGTGTTTGGGTCGCATATGTGATATTTGGTTTTTGTTGCTTCGGGATTGAAGTTTTGGAGTTTGGGTTGGCATTTCGGGTTTGAATTTGCTGGTGTGTTTTCAAGTAGGTGGAGTTTGATACTTTGTTATTTGGTTTGGGAAAACACAAATTTGCTTTCGGTTTTCTTTCGTTTTTGAAATTCAAGTCAAGGTGTAGATTTGTGATGTTAGTGACTTGAATTAGTGAAATTAGAGGTTTGTTGGTTTGGGGGGTAATACATAAATACCGGTTAGTTAGAATTAGTCTAAATAGTTCTATGGGTTAACGAGGACAATAACTCAAATTATAGTCATGTAACCCAATTTGATGATGAATTTAAATTCTTTCTTTGATTCACATTTGGGGTTTCAGATTTCATGAATTCTTGATTTGAATTTGCAAATTTGTTTTTCTGAAGTTCCTAACACGTGATATGGTGGGCATCACACAATCTCTTGTGGTGCGCTATGTATCTACTATTGCTCAACTTGTGGATGTATTCGCATTCGCCAAAGGTCTTTCCACCATGTGTTTTCAACTTAGTTCCAAGCTGCATGTCGCTACACGGGGGATGTTAAATAATATATTTAGTAATGTTATTTTTTTTATCTGTCTTTTATAGGAACATTCTAGTACTGCCTTTTTGGTCTTTTATATTAGCGCTCTATATATGCTTGTTCAATGTGTGGTGAAAATATAATAGAAACAAAACCGTTTCCCTCTGTCTCTCTCTCTGTCTCTCTCTCTCTCTCTCTCTCTCCTTTTTGACAACAATACATACGTTATAACATGTACTTTAACTCAACCCTTACATCGTTTTGTTCATCTATTGCAGACAAATGACAAGATTAGAGCGATCAGTTATGATGGTTCTTTATCATGTTTTCCTGAGCTTGTTTCAAACATGAAGAAACTAAGGTTTCTTCAGGTGCATAATAAGGTGGATAACTATAACTACTACGGTCGTAAATGTAGTTTTCCTGAAGGGCCTAATTTTCTTTCAAATGAGTTGCGATATCTTCATTGGCCACATTATCCTGGAAGTTCGTTTCCAGAAAACTTCCATCCAACAAAGTTAGCTGGACTAAGGCTGTATCGAAGCTTGCAAAAAGAACTCTGGAAGGGTTACAAGGTAATTTGGTCATTTCTTTATTACAAATGGTACACTGCAAGTTTTTCAAATAACTTAATGAGCTAATAACATGTGATAGGCATTATGTCCAACCTAGACATTGTAAGTTTCCCAAACAGTTGATAAGTTATGTGGGCATTTAGGTTATCATTAGGAAATGAAATACAAGTAGGAAGTTATAACTTACTAATACCTTTATTACAAATAGGAGATTATAATTTTTTTCGTCTAAAATTGAAATACAACTTCCCAAACAGTTCATACATATTGAAAGAGCATTACGTAATAAACTGACAAAGTTTTCTTAGGAATCTTTTAATTTTAGGTTATTTATCATTTAAAAGTGAATTGTTCTATTTTGTATTTTGTCTATTTTGAGCAATGATTTTATATTTTGTCTATTTTTGAGCAATGATTTTATATTTTGTCTATTTTGTATTGTTCTAAAATTTTTATTTCATAACATTAATAATATAGTTTCCTAAATGTGATTGTACTTCCATGAAGATACATCTATATAGGACTATTCAATATTTGAACAAATAAAAACCAAAGTAAAATATGAATTTTAATTCGGATTTGCTTTGGTTCAGTTTGGTTTTTGGTATATTGTGTTGTGTTGCATATCATTTTATATTGTCGTGATACATTTTTGATTGATTCAACTAAAATTATTATGGTACCATATGCATATATAATTGGAAATTGGCACTAGAGGCAACAAGCGCATTTATGAATTTTGGTGTTTTGGTTTGAAATCAAACCAAACCAAACTGAATTACAAATTGGTTTGTAAATTTTAAATTCAGTTTGGATTGAAGATTTTTTAACCGAGGAAATCAAATCTATGAAACCAAAGAAGCTGAAAATGAAGTCGATAAACTCACCTAATTGCTTAAACATGAGTGGTTCTATTTAAATACATGATTACGTTTTTTTACAACAAAATTTATATATTAACTACAACCTCTAACGATACATTGTTAAACTATGATTTGCATAGCAATAAATTACTTTAAAATATGACTATATTGTTTCTCTTTGGGTTAATTGCCAAAAAAGGTAACAAACTGTACCTTTTTATTGTTTAAGGCAACCAAGTTTGTTTGCAATTAAAAAAAGAATCAGACGTTATTTTTTATCATTTAAGGTAATGGTTACCTTAAATGATTAAAAAAACAAATGTTTGATTACCTTAAATAATAAAAAATGTATGAAGTTGGTTACCTTAAATAATTCAAAAAATAAAAGTTCGATCATTATTTCTATTGTAAATGAACTTAGTTACCTTAAATGATAAAAAATGAAAGTTTGATCCTCAAACATAATTGGTTACCTTAAACAATAAAAAAGGTAAAGTTGATTACTAACCCTTTTCTCTTTTTTTATTCTTCTATAATTACTGTTATTAAAAGGTTAATAAATAAATTTCCTAAAGGTAACATATCTTTTCATAGTAGTGTTCAATATTTGGGTCTAAACCGAAAAAATAAAAAAGCCAAAGTGAATTGTGAAATTCGAATTCGGTTCTTAGTTAGGTTCAATTTGAATTGTTTTCACATGAAAACATATTTAGGTGTCGTATAATTATAAAATGTGGTGGTTTTTTAGTTCTTTTAATTCCAATTACATCGCCTGGACACCATCTTTAATTTGTTGATCTAAAATTATGGGCATTTTTTATTTTGGTTTTTTTTTTGATTTGGAGCCGAATCAAACGAAATTACAATTTGCTTTTTTGGTTGGGTTTGGAACTTTTTTGATTGGTCTAGTTTTGAGTTTGAATGGAAAAATATTTAAGATGAGATAAACCAAATCTAGGAAACTGAAAATATTGAAAACTGAGTAGACGAATACTCATAAACTTTTATCATGTATTTTAATATACGACAATTATTGTTGTCTAAAAAGAGAAGAATAATTGGATTGAATCTGTTCGACCCGCCTCCTTTGACTACTCCTGACATATAGTGGAAACATTTTTTTTTATGGTGGAGAGTGGGGGGGGGGGGGGGGGGGGGTTTAACCGTTAACATGTGTATGCACCAGTACAGCATCATCTAGGTGAGCAGCATATATATTGGAACCTGAGGCAATCTTTCCGGATTCGCTCAGCCTTTTATCACTATTTCCATATCCATTCTTTCAAGTACTATTGTTATGACAACATGTTTTCAATATGAAAGTAATTTAATTAGGATATACTTTTAAGAAGATTCATGCTTGATGTAATAGATTAAATGTTGCAGAAGTATACACTTATTAAGTCAAAATTTATAAAATAATTGTTATACAAGTCATCAAAGTATGTAATAATCTTCCTATAAAAAATAAAAATAAAACAATCTAAAAAGAATTAATCAAAAAAAATGAAAAGAAAGGGAGGATGGCTATGATTGGCAAAAAAAAAGAAAAAGAAAAAAGAAATCAAATACGTGTATCAGTGTATAAGATGAGTTTGATGTCATTCATCTAATCGTACTTTTTATTAACTCTGATATTCAACAAATAATATGTTGGCAATTTTTTTTGACTTGTGTATGCTTGTATACGCCAGCGGCTACCACATTTGAAAAAGCTTGATCTTGATTGGATGGACAACCTACTCTGCACACCAGACTTTGATGGACTCCCGTGTCTTGAAAAGCTGTCAATCAGAAATTGTTCCAGTTTAATAGAGATTCATCAATCACTTGGAAACCATAAAAGTCTTGTAGAACTACACGTGTCAGGATGCAATGAGCTCAAGATGTTTCCAACCATCGTCCGGATGGAAACACTGAAGACTCTTTACCTTGGTAATTGCTCTAAGCTTCATAAATTCCCTGAGATCCAAGCAAACAAGGTAATTTAGTTTTTCCTTTGCTACAAATCTGACTAGTTTAAAATGATAGGATTTTAAGATAGGGGGATGGGTGGATTATGAAAGGAGGAGAAATGGGGAATGTGAAAAGCAAGCTAAATGAAGCTAAATCCTTTCTTTTTAGTTTTTATCCAAACATGGCATAGGATGATTTTTAAATCCAAATCCTAAATGAGTTGCTGAAATCCTCCAAACCAAACGACACCTAACTTTTTCTTAGAGATTAATGAGCTCAAAGCGTGTGAGGCACTTTGCTTCGTTCTTTGAAATAAATAATTTTTCTATTTGTTAAGTACTAATTTTAATTTTTTTTTTCAGTCTTTTATATATTAATAATTATGTTAGTGCTAATAAAAGTTACTTGTTAAGTTTAAATCATTTTCATTAGTAGTTCAAAAAACAATCGCTTTTGAGTTACATTTATTATTTGTTTAAAACATAATTGTAATAAGTCATTTACAACGTAATTGTTATATTGTTGTTTTAAAAGTATTCGTTTTATGTGTCAATCACTTTTATTGGTCGTTCAAAATATAACTGTAATATTAATCTTTTCAAAACGTACTAAAAGTTATTATAATAAATGGCTATTTTTAAACGACTAATATAACAATTACATATTGAATGACTAATTAACAAATGCGTTTTGACTAAGTAAAAAAAGTAATTAAGACAAACTAGTACTTTTTTGTTCAACCAATCAAGTGACTTAAACATAAAATGACTAAATTTATTAGCACTGGATAATGATTAATGCACAGACATTTAATTAAATTTACTTATTGGATAGAAATATTATCTATTAGAAATTTATAGTTAAAAGCTATTTCTACTTTTGTATGATTAAAAAATAAAAATAATAATCAAATACATAAGAATAAGTATGTATTGATGATTAGAAAACATATTCAATGTTGAACTCTAGTTGAAGATCTTGATAAGAGCTTTGTAATAGTTTAATTTGTGGATAACAAGATTTCTAGTCTTCGTGCGTTGCGGTGAGCGTGTTATGTATTTTCTACTAATAAAGTAAAAATTAAGATGAAATAACATTACGATAAATTACTTTCTTAAAACAGTTTATAATCCATTAAACTGTATGCTACAATATATTACATATTATGATAAACCAAAAATTAAAATAAGCTAAAGTATACATTAATTTAATTACTCTACTATAGAGATGATTTTTCTTATTCATCCTCGAACGTATTAGTTAACATATATATACAGAAATGGCTGCTGATTCCAGCCATAGAATCTGTACTATAACTAATAGAGAAAAAATCCTCCAAAAGACGAAGGAAGGAGCAAGAAATCAGGAAAATAATATACCCCTTTTTGAATGAGCAACTTCCATACCAAGAAAATATTTGAGATGACCAAGATCCTTGAGTTCAAAATCTTGGCTAAAAGACTTTTTATTCTAACTAATTCGTCCTTGTAATCACTTGTTAGAATGATACCGTTGACATACACTATCAATATTGCAATCTTTCTTTTAGAAGAGAACTTGACAAATAATGTATGATCTGCTTAGCATCGAGTATATCCATGACCCTTGACTGGATGTGCAAAATTTCCACACCACGCACGAAGGATTGCTTTAACCCATAAAAAGCGTATTTATGTCTACATACCTTGTTGCGATTGGACTCACACTTTCCATGCCTGGTGGAATTTCCATATAAACCTCTTCTTCCAAATCACCATTTAGGAATGCGTTTTATACATCCAATTGGTGTAATGGCCAATCTCTAGTAGCCGCAATAAGAGCAAACCTTGATGGTATTAAGTTTGGCAAATTGTGTGAATGTCTCCTTGTAGTCTATTCCATAGGATAGTGTGAATCTCCTGGCTAAAAGATCTCCTTGCCTTTAGCCTTTCAACACTTCCATTAGCTTTGTGTTTGACAGTGAAGACCTATTTCGATCCAAATGGTTCTTTTCCGTTAGGGAGATCAAAAATTACCCATATACCATTCTTTTACATGCTATTTCTTCATGTACAACCTTTTTTCCAATCATGATCTTCGAAAGCCTCCTCAATCGAACGAGGAATCTGTATTTTACCAAGAGAACCAGGTAAACACTGTAGGATGGTGATAACCTTTCATATGATATAATTTGCATATTGGATACTTGGTGCTTCCCATTACACCCTTCCTTAATGCAATAAGTACCTCCAACACTGTTGATCGGAATACCATCATCATGACTTGGAGTTTCATTACTTGAATGAATTTCTCGAAAACATGAACTTGTTTCCGAGTCTTGGTCCAAAGTGAGAGGATTAATGGGTTCTATATGTCTCTTAGGCCTTGTACTTCTAGAATAAATCTGAAACTCTATTGTCGCAAATTGAGAATGATAAAATGTGGGGTTGATGAATCTAACACTTGGAATACAAATAAACTCTTTCTATTGAATGCTTTCTCATGTTCTAAACTTTATGTTTCACACACATAAAATGACAAAAGATTAGAATTTCTCCTTAGAAAATTCTATTTATATCTAAAATCTAAACTCTAAACTAATTATACAAATAGTCCTTGCACTTCTTATTTTATTGTTTTTCACCTTTATATTTAAATCCCAACAATCTCCCCCTTAGAGGTGAAAGACAATATTACAAGGACTTTATAAATGCGTAAAGAAATTATGAATTCTTCAAATTATCTTCAATCACAATTCTTTTCTTGAAAATTTTTTTTCTTGTGTTCTCTGATCTCTTGAATTGCAACAAAATTCTCTTCAATGTCACTCTGATCTTCATATCATTTCTCCACTGATCTTCTCCTCTTAGTTAAGGACACTCCTTGAATTATGAACTCAGTCTGCCTTTTTCTTTCAAACTATTGGGGAGACCACCCCAGGTACAAATTCATCTGAACATGAGGAGATAAATTAACTAATTTGATTACGAAGTGTATTAATTTGAGCATTCGAATCACTAACTATGGAATTTAACTTGAGAATTTGAAGTTCAATTAGTGGTTTAGAAAAGATACCTTCCGGGAATTGTTCGCTAGGGTTCAACTATATATTTAACTTATTGATTTTCCCTCCATGTTCTTAATAAAACCTTAATGCCATTGAAGTGCCCTACCCTTCAAATGAATAGAAACAAGCCGGATCATCATGCTATCATTGGTATTGTTGAGTTCAAAGAATTAATTGCATTTATAATGCCAATCTTTAAAAGCCTATCCATCGTAAGATGGAAATTCCAATTTCATCATGTGATTTACTAGTTGGTATCCTTGTTTGTTCTTACTGCTTGAAGAAGCATCGTTACCATCCTTACACTGTGTTCTTTAACACAACTTAATAAGAGAAAGTAAGGAAAGAAAGAGAAAATGGAAAGAAACTAAGAAATTGTTATGTTCTTTAAAAGATTAAATGAAGGAAAGGGAAAGAATTAGAAGGAAAGAATGGTGAAAAACTTTCCCTCCGAAAATGAGAAGAAAGCGAAAGAAACAAAGGAATAAGAAAATTATGTTTTTTTTTAAAACCTATTTTTTTACTTTCTCTTTCTTTCCTCTATGTTCCTTTCCTTGATCTTCTATCTCATTCTTTTCATTTATTCTAAAATTAAAGAATAGAGTGTTAATGAACTTCTCATCCAAATCCTCATCAACATTAGAAAGTCAGAATCTCTATTAAGATGCTTCTTCCCTAGTAGGGTTTTAGTTCCCTTGGATAACTCTGCATTTTGTTGCTAGAGTTTGTGAATGTTGGTGCGAATCTGCTTCACCGACTCATCATGCCTATTTAGGGCGTGTTTGGTAAGGAGCTTTAGGAGCTTCAACTTTTGATTTTTGAAAGCTCAAGCTCAAAACCTCCGTTTGGTTATAGGAGCTTGAGCTTTTGATTTGGAAATGAAAGCTCTCAAAAGTTCTTCCACATTAAGCTACTTGAATTAGCTTTCAAAAGGAGCTTGAGCTTTTGGTCAAACAAAATTACTTTTGTACCCTCCTAATAATCGTAAACTAGAAACTTTTAATTATTATTAATGTCTTTTATGTCATTTTATACTAAAAGCTACAACTATAATTGTTTTTACCAAACGCATTTATAAAAACTAAAAGCTCTAGCTCGTTCACCTACAGCTCCCAAAATCTCCGGCTACTATAAGCTCTAGCTACTAAAAGCTCATAGCTCCAATTTGAAGCTATAGTTAGTTGCCGAACATGTCCTTAAATGCATAACTACCTCCTCATGTTTCTCCAATAGCTGTGCGTAGGTCATCGTGATGCAACATGCTCTGATACGAGTGATAAGCACAAGCTTAAAAGTTAAACCAATGGGAAATCAATTGTTAGGGTTTATCTCGCCACACACACGTGCATAAAGTAAATAACACACCACGGGGCCAACTAGGGTTTTCTTATTATGAGGTGATATGAATTACAAGTACAAGAGATTAATATATAGACGAAAATACAATAAAAGTAATCTCCTAATTAAGGTAATGAAATCAGGGTTAGGGCCGACTATCTATCCCCCCTTTTTCTCCTCTAAATGAAGCCTACATCACAACAATCTCCCACTTGGAGGCTTCGAAGCTCGAACATCTGCGCTCTAGTATACTTGTGAAAAATTCACCAAATTTTAATCTCCCCTAGTTGCCACCAGCCTTCTCAACATTATTCCTAAAGGCATAGCTTCAACTTCTCAATAGTCACCACCTTGGTAAACATATCTGCAGGAGTCTTCGTACCAAGGATCTTTGTCAAACTCAGTGTACCATCATTGATGAAATGATATCTCAACTGATTGTGCTTTGTCCTTCCGTGAAACATCGGATTCTAAGCAAGATAAATGACACTTTGATAGAGAACACTATCTTTTTGTTTTTTGTCCAACTCTACAAGAAAATTTTCCAACCATATAAGCTCCTTACAAAGTGCAACACTTTTCTGAAGTCGGGACATCCAACCCGCTTGTGCTCTTACTAGAATCCAAACAACCACCCAAATCTGCATCAGTAAATCCTTCTAAGATGACGTCTTTCTTCTTGAAACATAACACATACTTTGAAGTGCCTTTCAAGTAGCGTAGCAACCAATTGACTGCTTCCAATGCTTCTTACCCGAATTAGACATGAATCTACTAACCACTCCCACTGCTTGTGCAATATCTGGCCGGGTTCATACCATTGCATACATTAAACTGCCAACTGCTGATGCGTACGAGACTTTAGCCATTGTTTCTTTGCCTTCACCCGTTTGTGGTGATTGTTTCTTTGTAAGCTTAGAGTGGCTTCCCAAAGGTGTACTTCTGATCTTGGCATCCTGTAAACTGAATTTCTCTAAAACTTTCCCAATATACTTCTCTTGCGATAATTTTAGAGTACCTTGAGTTCTATCTCTCGTGATGCTCATACCAAGTATTTGATTTGCTGCCCCTAAATCTTTCATCTCAAATTCTTTGGACAACTGCTTTTTCAGTTGATGTATCTCTCTCATATCAGACCCTGCGATTAACATGTCATCAATATATAGTAATAATATGATACAAGAAGTACCAAATTTCTTCAAGTAGCAATAATGGTCCATGACACATCTCTTGTACGCACTCCTACTCATGAAGTTGTCAAACTTCAAGTACCACTGTCTTGGTGCTTGCTTCAACCCGTACAGACTTTTCTTCCGCTTACAGATCATGTTTTTCTTTCCAGCTATCTGAAAGCTATCTGAAAGCCCTCTGGTTGAACCATATAAATGTCTTCCTCAAGGTCGCTGTGTAAGAATGCTGTCTTGACATCTAGCTGCTTTAAATGCAAGTTTTGTGCGGCTACTATATTTGGTACGAGTCTGATAGTAGTCATCTTCACCACCGGAGAGAAGATCTCACTATAATCCACCGCCTTTTTTCTAGTTGAAAACCCTTGACTACTGATTGTGCCTTGTACCTTTTGCTGCCATCAACCTATCTTTGACCCTGAACACCCATTTATTTTGCAAGGCTTTCTTTCGTGCGAGTAGTTTCACTAATGACCAAGTATCATTCTTTTCAAGTGACCTCATTTCCTTTTTTATAGCATACTGGCACTATACGGAATCTTTTAACATTTTAGCTTCTATGTAACACTGAGGTTCATCATTTTCGGTTAAGAGCACATAGTTTGCTTGCTGAGGGAGAGAATCTCTGTGGACGTGCTGTCACTCTAGTGGATCTTCTAACCCCAGTTTCTGGAGTATGTGAAACTGCTTCTTCATTACTGTTTCTAAGGCTCCCATTACTTTTGAATCACCATTATTTTCAAAACTCCCACTTCTTTCAGAATTCTCTTCAGTTACTTGATTCTCTTTGTTTTTGGCAATGTCATTCTCTGTAATGTCTTCAAACACAACTTGTTCTTTTCTTACTTGTTCCTTTTGAACCCCAGAATCTGCAACAGGTTTTTCTTTGTAGAATGCATTTTCAGTAAAGGTTACATCTCTGCTTCTGATCACTAATCATTTTCCTGCCTTGTTCATACCAGAAACGGTAACCCATCTCATTTGAACCATAGCCGATGAAAACACACTTCTTAGCTTTTGCATCAAGCTTATCCGTGTCAGCATCTTTCACACGAACGTAAGAAACGCAATCGAAAACTTTTAAGTGTGCGTGACTTACCTTTTAGCCTTGCCATTCTTCCTCGGGAATCTTGAACCCTAATGGGACTAAGGGTCCACGATTGATAAGATAAGCTGCTGTATTTACAGCATCTGCCCAGAACACCTTTGGTAATCCTGCATGAAGTTTCATAGTTTTTGCCTTCTCGTTCAATGTTCTATTCATTCTTTCTGCAATTTCATTCTGCTGAGGTGTTTCTGGAACTATTTTTAGCATCTTGATCTTATTTTCAGCAACAATCAATGAACTCTGTGCTACTATATTCACCACCATTTTCAGACTTCGAACACTTAACTTTAAGGTTAGTCTCATTTTCAACGGAAACTTTCCACTTCTTAAAGGTAATAAAAACATCAGATTTAATTTTCAAAAAATGGTGGAATCATCGATGAAGGTGACATAGTAGCGAGATCCGCCTAGTGATGAAACTGATGTAGGCCCGTAGACATCTGTATGAACTAGTTCCAATTTTCCGGCTTTTGGTGTTATCCCAGATTTATTGAAGGTCACCTTTTTCTGCTTCTAATAACACATGGTTCGCAAAAACCAATTTCTACATTTTTCAAATTGGGGATCTTACCTTTGGAAACCAACATCTTCATACCCTTTTCACTCATGTGCCTAACTCTGGTGCCATAAGCTGGACGACCCCATACCATCACTAACTGCATTAATCTCATTTGTCGGTAACTCGACCATGTAGAGTGTTCCCTTTTTCTGCCCACGAGCAACCACTAAACTTCCCTTTGCAGTTTTCCACTGGCCGTGTCTGAAAATAACCTGATATCCCTGATTATCAAACTGCCCAACAAAATCAACATCCTCTTTAAGCTTGGAATGAATCGGACATCTTTCAACGTCCAAGTAGAACCAGCAGAGGTTTTGAGAATGTCTCCCATGCCCGTAATATCCAATGCTTCATCATCAGCTAATCGTACCTTACCAAACTTCCCAGACCTGAAAGTTAGCATCATGTCCTTACATGGAGAGGCATGGAATGATGCACCAGAATCCATAATCCATGATTCGATTGGACGTTCAAGGCAACAAATAAGTGCATCCGAATTAACATCTATAACATTCGCTTCTTTCTTTCCTTTGTCGGCTACTGGTGCAGGACACTGATTTTTAAAGTGACTGGTCTGTTTACTATTCCAGCACGTGATACCCTTTCGAGGCCTTGACTGACTCCTTTTCCTTGACTTCGATCTGCCATTCTGCCTCAACTTTTACCCCTGTTCGACCTTCTACCCCTGCCCTCTGTACTCAGCAAAGAACTCGATCCTGCAGTGTTCCTTCTACGAATATCCTCCCCTAGAATCAAGTCCCGAATCCCTTCAAAAGTAAGCTTAGCAGTCCCAGACGAACTAGTAACTGCTGTAACAGGTTCGCACCAACTTTCGGGTAACGAAGATAATAGTAGCAATGCTTGAACTTCATCATGGAATTTAATATCAACTAATACCAACCGATATAGTATCAAATTAAATTCGTTTATATGTTCAGTAACCGAGGCACCCTCCATCTTCATATTTACGAGTTGACGAATCAGAAATACCTTATTCGAAGCGGATGGTTTTTCGTACGTGTTTGACAACACTTTCAGTAAACCGAATGTCGTTTCTCACTGACAATGTTGTACGCAACACTCTTTGCCAATGATAGCCTGACCACAGCAAGAGCCTGTCGATCCAACAAATCCCATTCAGCTTGATCCATCTTTTCCGGCTTAACAAGCTTCTTCTGATTTAGATAATCTTCGATCTGCATCTTCCAGAAACTGAAATCATGCCCTTCAAATTTATCGATCTTAACCTTTTCATCCCCAGCCATCATTTCAAACGAATCTGTTGACTAATCGAGAACAAGAACAAGATTGAAAAGTAGTTTTCAAACACAGCTATGGCTCGCTGCCCGAACTTGATGACTGTTCAATTAAACACTGCCATTGGCAATCAATCTTAAGAAATTAGAAAAACAAAGTTTGAAAACACCCAAGATCTTTGTCGAACTAATTTGGATGACGAAGCAACACGAAAAATACACAAGGAACCAACTCCAAAACCATCAAACAAGACAACCGTAATCGCTAGGGTTAAACGAACAGCAGCGAACAACCCTAAAATTAGGGTTTTTGCGCAAAACCCACTTGAAGGCTAGGATTTCAGCCACAAAGAACGACAGATGGCTGGGGTTTCAGAACTAAACAATGACAACTGCTAGGGTTCCAAACTAACAGCAGAACGACGGCGGTCGTCGGCGGCGACGGCTAGGGTTTCGACTTTAGGGTTTATGCATGGAAAAGGGTTCTGCGTAAAGGGTTTCACGGTGGTGGGCTGGTGGCTGGCTAGGGCTTCTGCGATCAAGGCTGCGGCGGCTTGACGGCGGCGGTCGGCGACGGCGACCAGGAAATGTGTTACGTGGTTCGGTCGACGTCCACGGGGACAACTAAGGTTTTCTTATTGTGAGGTGATAATGAATTACAAGTACAAGAGATTAATATATAGAGGAAAATACAATAGCATTAAAACTTAATATTTAAAGTTATAAACTAAGATAGGTAAAAGTTATAAATAAAAAAAATAAAAAATCTTAAAAACAAAAATTGTACCAAAAATGAAAATTATGAAATGAGGGACCAACATCATGATTATATAAGAACGGAAGAATTTTAAAAGATTAACAATTAAAGTTGACATCCGAGGGACCAAAATTGTAAGAAAACAGTAAAAGTAGGGAATGTTTATGGAACCTATAAAGTTCAGGGACTGTCATCATCGACCATGTGGACCATTTTTGTAATTTACTCAAAAGTTAATTAAAAAAAAGGAAGTGGGGTGGCTGTGATAGCCAAAAATGTTAATCAAATATTACAATATTTTGACTTGTGTATGCTTATATACATCAGGGTCTACCACATTTGAAAAAGATTGAGCTCTATGGTTTGAGGAACATACTCATCACACCAGACTTTGACAAAATTCCATGTCTTGAAGAGCTGTCACTCATAACTTGTTCCAATTTAGAAGAGATTCATCCGTCACTTGGAAATCATAAATGTCTTGTAAAAGTAACTTTACAAAGGTGTGATAATCTTAGAATATTTCCAACCATCATCCGGATGGAAAAATTGAACACTCTTGAGATTAATAGTTGCCCCATGCTTCATAAGTTTCCGGAGATCCATTCAAACATGGATAGTTTGGTGGAGTTAAATCTGTGTAGTGTTGGGATAGAAGTTTTCCCCTCATCAGTAGGAGAACATTGTACCAGCCTTATGTCGCTAAAGTTGCTTTCCTGTAGCAATTTGGAGAGCATTGAAGGAAATTTTCATGACTTAAAATGTTTGAAAGTTTTGGAGATAAATAGTTCAACACAACCTAAGAAGCTGCCGGAAATCTCCCTGTTTGATGAAAAATGTTGTTTAGAGAAGCTTTGTTCTTCAATCAAGGGGTGCTTCTTCTTTGGGTTCCGTTACATGCGACATTGCTTAAAGATGTTGGATCTTAGCAACTCTAAATTAAGAGACGGAGAAATCCCTGCTGATATTGGTGAATTATCCAACTTACAAGAGCTAAATCTAAGCGGAAATGATTTTTCACTAGTACATTTTAGCCTCTCGCAACTTACTCGGCTCAAACTCCTCAACTTGTCTCGTTGTAGAAAGCTTGAAACTCTGCCTGATCTCCCATCAAATATAGCTATTCTCAAAGCAGATGATTGTCGCTCACTTGCATCCGTTGGAAATGGTCACACAAATTGTAAACGGTTAAGTGTTGTCGTCCTTGGATGTGATGTAATTGGTGCCGACAGATTACTACGATCAATGCTTCAGGTATCTCTCCGTCTCTCTATCTCTGTTTGTGTATTTGTCTTCCGTTAAATTTAATGAATTACTGGATAATAATGATTATTAGGACTCATGTGGCGTTTGGTTCGCAGAATGGAATTCGAAGGAAATAGAATTAAATATAGCTTTATTAGAATTTTTGCTAACAAAGAGAATTAAAGTGATTTATTTGACATCAAAATCTTTGTTTATAGGAATTTAACATTCCTTCCAACTCAAACATTAATTAGATTCCAACCCATACATGCATAAGATTTCAACGTACAAACATAACAAATACTAAAAATTATCTTTTACGCTTACCATGAAACACACTAACAACTAAAACTAAAATTCTAATTCCTTCGACTTCCATTCCTTGAATCAAGCGCCACCTTAATGATTTTGTTTAATGGATTTGTTTTAGGGAAACATTGTTGAAAATCACTCCATGGCTCTCCAAGTTCACGGAATTGAGATACCAAAATTGTTTACGCCTTTGGCTTCTGGGAAGAGATATACATTGCAACTTCAACCAAATTGGTTCAATGACTATTCTGGATTCTTAATGTGTGTTACATTAACGTATAAATGCTATCGGCCTTTAGAGATAACTATGGAACACGGGATCAGCATAACGAGTGATCACAAGAATTCTTTCGATGATCGTGATTTAACAACATGGGTGGGGTATCTTCCCTTTGCTTCATTGAGACATACGACATGGTGGGAGTCGATATCCAATGCGATTTCGTTTTCTGTTCGCATGAGTTTATCAGGTCGATGTGCTACTGGATTTGTAGTTGGAGTTGTTCACAAGAACAGAGGAAGCAGGCTGAGGGAAACAACACACACTGATGATGATGATGATGATGTTTATACACACAAATATGGAATTACATATGATTCAAAGTCTACTTTGAAGATTTACATGATGGGGGATGATTATGTATGATGAATGATGAGTTTAATTCACAAATTCAATAATTTTCATTTATTAAGTTTGCTTCATTTTAGTAAAAAAAAAAATAACAAAAGAAGCTAACGATTCTCTTTGTTTATCCATATTTTATTATTGGGGTTGATTGCTAAAAATACCAATTTTATGTTTTTTTTATTAGTATTATAACAATATTTTTTATTATTATTATTATTAGCAGCATCAATCTTTATATATTTTATTACGGGTTATGTCAAAAAATAATAACTTTTTGTATATTTACCATCTTTAGATATATTATTTATTATTTATCACTGATAATAACAACTTTTGTACTTTTTACTGATAATAACAATTTTTGACTTGAAAACCTGCTATAGCAGATTACTATCTATTAATAACAGCAATTTTATATTTTAATATTTTATCAATAATAACGACATATCAAATTAAAACACTATTACAATGTGCGTCATTGAGATAAATAACAACTAAGTTTATCAATAAACCTGACAATGAAAAAAATTGCCAATACGTGTAAAGAAGTTCATATTCATATTTGTGTGCGAATTTTATTAAAGATACAACAAATGCAATGTGCGGCAATGAGATTAATAACAACTAAGTTAAAACGCTCCGTTCTAATAACGTGACGTTGATTACCAAATTTTACTACACAAACCTCAAATTCAGTGCATAAATAAACTAAAACCATAATATTCAGAGTATGCTAAAATAAGTTATCTAGTTATTACAACTAAATCGAAAATCTAGGAATCTATCTGATATTACTCATCCAAATTACAAATTCGGTAATAATTACAAAATAAACGAAAGTCTATCTGATACCAAGAGTCCTCAAACTCTTGATCCTGAAGTTGGTCTTTTCCCTTATCGGCTAAACCTGAAACATTGTCTCCACAACCGGGGTAAGTCGTCGCCTAGCGAGTAACGAATTTTAATAGCACAAATAACACAGTAATATGAATGCACAAGTTATCAGACACAAATTCAACATGTGTAGCACCCGATCTTCCCAGCAGTGCGTCCACGAATAAGGTATTCTATGTAGCATCTGACCTTCCTAGCAATGCATACATAGTAACACAGCTTGCGACACTCCCGACTTATAGCGTATAAAATAATGCAGCCACACACGCATGCAGTCAACACATAAATACACGGTATGCATATCGGGGAAAGAGTTATCATATAACAGCTCATGGTGATGAAAAGAATATCATATAACGAAGGCAACATGACAGCAAAATTGATAAGCATGGTAAATAAAATGAAAGGGATAACCAGTACAAGCATATTATAATGATCATTCATGAAATTAAATCAATTACTCACAGTGCTTCCAATCCGTACTCGCCAAATGACAACTCGATATCAACTAAAAGCACTACCGAGATCCATACGTTTCAACGGAACCACTAGAGTCCTGATACAAAAGTATATTGTCATTTATCAATATCCTTAACTTTATAATCTACAATGTCCAATATCCAATTCTATTTATTAATAAAATTCAATGACCAAATCGGTGTACTTCGATTTATTAGTTTGTTATGTTTAACAACCGACATTAATAAGTTTTGACTTACTTGACAATATAAAAATCATTCTATTTAATTGTTAAGGCTTTGATATATTAAAGGGGAAATTGCGCAAAAAACCTCTAAGTTGGACCATTTTTGCGATTAAAACCCCCAATCATTTTTCATTGCACAAAAAACCTCCAACTGGTTAAAACTTTGTAAATTTGGGCTTTTTTCAAAAAATCTGACTTGCAACCGGTTTAGCCGGTTGCAACTTGATGATGTGTAAACTTTTAAATAGATTTTTGCGTAAAAAACCTCCAACTTGTTTAGTTTTTTCAATTAAAACCCCAAATCATTTTTAATTTGATAAAAAACCTCCAACCAACAAAGATAATTAAAACTGAGTCTTCACTGATTGCAGTTTGATGACATAGATATTTATTAAACTTTTATTTATCAAACAAATAATTCGTTTTCCAATTTAACCTCCACCCTCTAGGCTAGCGAATCTCACTGCTCTGTCTGATCATATTCAGATGCTAAAATGGAATATAAATAAATGAAAGTGAACATAAAGTTGAACCTAAAGATGCAACTCGTGAACACAAAATGAAATCGATTCCATCGGCACAATTGAAGTTAAAATTCAAGATTAAACGGAAAAGGTTAATCGAACATACATACATAAAATAAACAACACTGAACATAAAAAGAAGATAGAGTAATCGGAGTTGCCGGAGGTAGAGAAAAAGAGAAAAGGTAAATATTATTTTTGGTTAGAGGTGAGAAAAATATAGTAAAGGGTTTTAATTGAAAAATTCATCAATTTCGAGGTTTTTTGTGCAAAAATTTAGTTTATGAATTATACATGTAGTGCCACGTAGGCGCCACGTAAGTCGGGTTTGCCATGTGGACGCCACGTGTGTGCCATGTAAGCATAACAACCTATTATAACCGGTCAAGTCCTAATTTCAAAAGATTTTACCGGTTAGAGGTTTTTTGTGCAACAAAAATTGGTTAGGGGTTTTAATCACAAAAATGGTCCAACTTTAAGGTTTTTTACGCAATTATCCCTATATTAAAATCTTTACTTATTACAATTTTATATAATTATAAGATATTTCTTTATATTTAAACGTATGTAACTATTTATAGGTAACTTATATAAATACTAATTCCAATCTAACTTGACCCACATGCTAACCCATTTAAATTAATTAATGTTCAAACCCAACATACATTCATATAAATACCTCACTAAAACTAACTCAACCCAATAATAAACTACCTAAGTAGTCCACTTAACCAATTTAAATGTCCAAGACTAACTTAAATATGTAGACCAACACTCCTTAATTTAATAGCCCGATTCACTATAATTAACATAACACTAAAAGATCCACATAAATCCTAACATTTGAGCGCAATTATAATTTGAAAGAGATATTAAAACAAATTAAAACCGACCTTTAAACTCTAATCTATATATCAGCCCAATTTATATCTCGAGTTAGTAGCAGACCCATGAAAAAGAATATTTAAATAAATATATGTACCAGCAGCCCAAAATAAATAAAAATGGAAGCAGCCCAACAAGTAATATTGATAGCAGCCCAAGTAAAAATAAAATTGCAGCCCACACTTCTCTCTCTCTCTTGTCTCTCAATGAAGCCCAAAAATTAAAAGAATCCTAACCTAACACTAAAAAAAAAAAGACCCAACCGGGTTTTTTTTTTTAAAAATCGCCCCCGCCCATCTATTTCAGCTGAGAACGAAAAGAAGAGAAGAAAGAAGGACAGACCCAACCGATGGCCTCCAAAACAGAGGGAAAGAGCAGCTCGCCGGCAAAGGCGTTTTCGACGCCGAACAGTCCACCACCCAACACACACTCGACTGCTACTCCTTCACTCTCTTGGTGAACGAAAACAGAAAAGGGGGTGGGAGGAGATAGAGAAGCCACCAGTGCTGCTGTCATTGCCCCGCCGGCGATCCAAGTGCCAGCCGTCCCATTTTTCGACCGGAATCCATATAATACTCACATATAAATCCTTAAATTCCTTTAATAAATATTTATTTCTCAGATTTCATCAAAAAATATAAACCCCAAAAATTATCGAAATCCACCATTACAGCTCCAAATCCGGAATTTAAGCATCTTAAACATTCTATTATGATTTCTAATCACATTTCTATCAATTTTATGCCTTTTTTCAGATTGATACATTAAACCCTTTATAAACCTCCATTGGTGCTCTTTTGAAGCTTTTTAACCTTAAATAGAGATGATGATTATGATAGGTGTTGCTTGTTATCCATTTTTAAGCTTCATGACTCTATATACAAGATTTTTATGGGTCCTAACATTACTTTAAATAATACATACGAAAATTTAAATTTCTTTGGGTCTATAGATATTTTCTCAAGGTTTAACAATGAAAGTGTTGATTTGGTGGTGATAATGATGATGAAAATTGTTGATCCAATCCTTGAATTCCAGCCCACCCAAAGATCAGAAGGAATTACCCAGATTCATTAAAGTGTGTGTGTTCTTGAGGTGCAAAAAGTTGCTAATAGGGTATATATATTCATATATATATATATATATATATATATATATATATATATATATATATATATATATATATATATATATATATATATATATATATATATATATATATATATGAATTTATGAAAAGGTTGGATGATGATGTTGGTGATGGTGGTGATGTATTCATGCATGCATCACTATTTTTTTTTATTTCATGTATGATGAGATTTGCTTTTATATAATAATAATGATAATAATAATGTCCTTATTCTTAAAACTACGAAATTCAATATTTTAAATGTCAACAATGGAATTGATAGTTTATATCCTATTTTCTCGAGTTAATAATTGAGCTAAATGACTTGAAATTAATCAATTACCTTGGAGTTAGCGGATGTTACAATCTCCTCCGCGTTGGATTGATCTCATCCTTGAGATCATGTAGATTTAAACAAATCGGGGTACTTCGACATCATCTCCGTCTTCGTCTCCCAAGAATGATTCAGTCCATGGTGGTGCCGCCATCTCACTAAGACCATCTCCATTTGCCGATTCCTCAACTTGTTGATCTTCTCATCTACTATCTGCTTGGGCTCCTCGACATATCTGAGTCGCTGATCAATCTGACATCCTGAGTCGACACTATTTCATCACCATTCTTCAAACATTTCCGCAGATAGCTGACATGAAAAACATCGTGCACACCGACCAACTCCGGTGGAAAATCCAGTCGATATGTCTGCGCACCAATACACTCTATAATCCGATAAGGTCCAATCAATCTAGGGTTAAGCTTGCCCCTTTTCCCGAACCTCATAATACCCTTCCATGGCGACACCTTCAACATCACAAAACTACCAACCTCAAGCTCCACTGGTCGATGTCGCTTATCTGAATACATCTTCTATCGTCTGAGCAACCCTCAATCGTTCATGAATAATCTGGATCTTATCATGCGCAATCTGCAATAACTCTGGTCCGCAATAGGTCTCTCACCCACCTCTCGCCAACACGTGGGTGTACGACACCTTCGACCATACAATGCGTCGAACGGTGCCATACCGATAGAAGAATGATACGAGTTATTATAAGAAAACTCGATCAACGGCAACATGGCATCCCAGTTACCACCAAACTCTAACACGTAGGCTCGTAGAATATCCTCAAGGGTCTGTATCGTATGCTCGCTCAGGCCATCTGTCTGCGGGTGAAACGCTGTGCTAAGGGTAACACGCGTCCCCAACTCGTCCTGTAAGCTCTGCCAGATAGAGAGGTAAATCGTGAATCTCGATCGGACACTATCTTCTTAGGCACCCCATGTCTTGCAATGATTTCGTCTATGTGAATCAGTGCCCACCGATCCCATCGAATAGTTCTCCCTAACTAAAATAAAATGTGCGCTCTTCGTTAATCGATCAACCACAACCCATATTGAATCATGCTGTCGCTGTGTCTTCGGGAGTTTGGTGTCAAAATCCGTCGCAATCTCCTCCCACTTCCACTGCAGAATAGGTAAAGGCTGTAAACTGCCATATGGCTTCTGATGCTCGGACTTCACTTGGAAACAAGTGGTACACTGCTCTACGAATCGACCCATATCCTGCTTCAAGTCGGGCCACCAAAAATCATAGCATAGGTCACCATACATCTTCGTAGTACGAGGGTGGACATATAATCGAGAATTATGAGCCTCAACCAACAAAATATCATGCAAACCACCGAGTCTAGGAATCCAAATCCATGTATCAAACAGCAACTATCAGGAGAAAGACGTTTTATATAGCCAACCATGCGCTCAGACTTTGGATTCTCTGCCGATGATGCCTCGGGCTGGTATCTCACAAGATCTGCAATCATAGAATTCTTTGCAGGAGGACGTGCTGTCGCACAACACAATACACCAGAATAGGACTAACCACTCAGCGCATTAGCAACTACATTCACTTTACCAGGATGGTAAAGGATCTCGCATTCATAGTCCTTAATCAACTCCATAGCACGCTGCTGTCTCATATTCAGCTCCTTCTGGTCGAAGATGTCTCCATAACTTCAGGCTCTTATGGTCGGTGAAGGGCTGACATCTCGTGCCATATAAATAATGTCTCCATAACGTGAACACCACAACCGCCAACTCTAAATCATGAGTCGGGTAGTTCCTCTCATGAACGTTCAGCTGTCTCGAGGCATAAGCGATCACTCTTACCCGTTGCATCAAAACACACCCAAGACCGTGTAAATATGCATCGCTATAAACAATGAAATCATCATTGCCCTCTGGTAGGGAAAGAATCGGAGTCTCACTCAAACATTGCTTTAGCTCCTGAAATGCTTGCTCCTGCGGCTCACCTCAAACAAATCTAACATTCTCTCTCATAATCTCAGTCAGGGGCACGACGATCTTAGAGAAATCGCGAATAAAATGCCGATAATAACCAGCTAGACCGAGAAAACTATGAATCTCTAAAGCATTATAAGGTTCTCCCTAATTTTGAATAGCCTCGACCTTTGACTGGACAACAGATACACCCTCGCCACTAATCGTGTGGCCAAGAAACTGAACCTGATAACTCAACAAAGAAAGTTAGATTCACAATGGAAGTTAAACTCAAGAATAAATCAATAAATATACCTTCGGCAGCCAAAATTCACACTTGGAAAATTTGGCGTAGAGCTGCACCTTTCTCAGCAACTTTAGCAATTGTCTCAAGTGTACAACATGATCAGCGTCAGATTTAGAATAAACTAGAATATCATCGATGAATATGATGACAGATCGATCAAGCATCGGACGACAAACTCTGTTCATCATATCCATGAATGCTACCAGAGCAATGGTTAAGCCAAAAGGCATCACCAAAAACTCAAAGTGACCATAACGGGTCTTGAAAGCAGTCTTGGGAATGTCATCGCCATGAACCCTCATTTGGTGATAACCATATCTCAATTCAATCTTGGAGAAATAATTGGCACCCTACAACTGATGAAACAGGTCATCTATACGCGACAATGGATAGTTGTTCTTCACAGTCACCTTGTTCACCTCATGGTAATCGATGAACATACGAAAACTACCATCCTTCTTCTTAACGAACAAACGGGAGCACCTCAGGGTGAAGTGCTCGGTCTAATAAAACCCCTATCCAACTACCCCTGCAACTGAGACATCATCTCTTGCATCTCAGCAGGTGCTAAGCGATACGACGCACGAGCAACCGGTGCTGCACCCGATACAAGATCAATATGGAACTCCACTTCCCTTGAGACATCCTCATGTTTTAATGATATAATTGATATCACCAGGATCAACACACAACCCAATGATTAACATGATATTTAAGATTGAAGATTTAATACAGATTTAAGCAGTTCCACACTAAATCAAGAAATGTATTTATCTATAGTGATATAGTCTAACTATTACAACATCATAAATTGTTTTGAAAGCATAGAATCCCAGCCCCAAAGTTATGTCGTCCATGTACCAATTAGCTTCTAAGAACACCGAGATTTGAAATGGATTGTCTAGGAAGAAGGTCCAGCTACACCTTTGCCTTTGCCTGAAAATATTGAGAGTCAACAGTAAGCTAATGCTTAGTGAGATAATAGATTATATATTGAACAATTATTTCTTTACAAGCTGTAGTGAAAACTAACAGTGTAAGCCTCGTAGTATGTGAAAAACCATGCAGTGCAAGCACGGGGTTGGCAGTTCAAAATGTTGATCGGGGATGTGCCGAACCTGACCAGGTAAGTGAGTGGGATGATCAGTCCCCGACAGTGGCCTGCTGTCATCCCAGTCCAGGTCGCATCAGATTGTGAAGTAATTATCATGAAGTGCAAGCATGATATATGAGATGCACTTTCAAATGAACGTTGGCTACATTTTTGTCACACGTCAAGTACGAGTGTGCATCATAACAATAAATCATACATGAGTGCCAATTGATGTATATTGAACAATGTGAACATGCCATTGAAATGTAGAATGTGAATGCAAAGATAATAAATGTTCGAATAATAATCTATTACTCACAGTGTTTGTATAGTGGTAATCGTCTATGAATCAATGTGTGTTAGATAACACCAAAAAGATCTTGCTATGTTAGTGTGATAGTGAATTAGTGTCAGTATTTGCTTAAAAAAACGTACTGAAATTCGGACCTCATCCGAATTTCGGATGAACCGAAATCCGGTTGGACCGAAATCCATCCTTAGCATCTTTCCTTTGTACTATTCATCCGAAGTTTGGATGGTGCCTGATCCGAAATTCGGATGAAACATTGGTCTGAAGTTCATGTCTATACTTAGTAAATATTGCAAGTTTTTTCATCCGAGATAGAAGTGGTCCGAACTCGGTTGAGATCCGAACTTGGATGGATCCGAATTGGAAGTAGGTCCGAAATTCGGATGAACCGAATTGTGTTCATCAGGTCCGAGTTCATACTTATACATTTCTAATATTTTCCAACATTTACTTTTGGTCAATTTATGCCTGTTATGTGACTAAAAACTATTGATATGAACTTATTTGTACACTTTTAACACTTTATAACTTAAAACATAACTTAAATATACCAAATCAGTCCCATGTTCTTCATTTGTCAAAGAACACCCACTAAAACACACACATAATTTCTGAAATCACACTTATGGTTCGAATCAGGAACTAAAAATTGGTATGTAGCATCACTAACACTCGATTTTAACATAGCAACAATAATCTATAACATGCAATTACATTTGCAACAACAATCCTTGATTCGGTTTTTATAAAAACCGAACCCAAATCTTCAAAAATTGCAAGTTTGAGTGAATCTTACCTCAAATTGATGATTGTACTGATTATAGTTCCTTGTTTGCCACTTAAATCCAACTTTTTGCACTTTAATTAATGATTTTGGTGTTCTTGAATTGTTGAAGCCGTGGGTTAGAGAGAGAGTGAGAGAGTACGGTTGAGAGGAGAGAGAGAGAGAGAGAGAGAGAGAGAGAGAGAGAGAGAGAGAGAGAGAGAGAGAGAGTGAGTGATGGTAGAAATGAAGGGTTATTACCCTTTTTATTTGATATTTTGCCACAATTGCATTTTTCACCCCTCAACTTTGTATTTTCTCATTTAAACCGATTTTAAGTCGGTTTCTCATGGTTATGCTTGCTCAAAAGACAACAATGATAATTTCTCATTATCATTGTTATTTTTAAAATATTCTTATCGATGATTGTTATTTATTCTTCCGACGTCGGTTCCTTGTTGTTTGCTCGCTCAGAATACGACGATGATGATTTCTCCTCATCATCTCTCATTTTTAAATTATGATCGAAATTTGCTTAAACTGAAAATGATAGTTCAACTAATACATTAATTGGGTCTTAATTAAAAAGTAGGGATTTTACAGCATGGGCTCCACCACGCCTATACTTCGTCCACGAAGTCATGCTGCGCTAAACGGACTTGGGAACTTGGTCTTCATGTCTTCTTCAGACTCCCAAGTGTGGTTAGCTCCCTTGTGATGTTTCCATTTGACCAGCACCATTTTGATTACTTTGTTTCAGAGTTTCTTGATTTTGGTCTCAAGTATGCACTCCGGCTCATCAACGAACCTTAGCCGTTCGTCAACCTTAATATCTGAATGGTCAGTCCATGGTTCCCTCTCGGGCACCAGACTTTTCCTTAAGTATTCCACATGAAAGACCGGGTGAACTCCTGATAATTCATCCGACAAGTCCAAATGATAGGACTGATTCCCAACTCTTTCAAGTATCTGAAAGGGTCCTACAAACCGAGGAGATAACTTTCCTCACTTTACAAATCTTGTGACACCTTTCATAGAGGATACCTTCAAGTAGACCCAATCATCTTTTTGAAACTCTATTGCTTTGTGACGGGGATCATGGTAGTTCTTTTGTCGATCCTGTGCCGTTTTCATGTATTGACGGATGAGAAATAGGAGTTTCTCCTGTTTCCATCCAACAAGTTGGAGTCGTACACTTCCTTCCATACAAGAACCCGAACGGTGCCATTTTGATTGTGGTATGGTAACTATTATTGTAGGAAAATTCAACCAGTGAAAGGTGATCGTCCCAATTACCACCCAAATCCATGACACGGGCTCTTAACATGTATTCCAAGGTCGTAATTGTTCTTTCTCTTTGCCCGTCAGACTGAGGTCTATAAGCAGTACTCATTGCGATACGAGTACCAAGACCGTTTGGCAGAGCAGCCCAGAATTTAGAAGTGAATCTACTGTCTCGGTTAGAAACAATAGACTTAGGAACACCGTGTCTTGTGACAATCTCATTCATGTAGATCTGGCCAAGACAATCCAAGGAATAAGTTTCTTTGATGGGTATGAAATGAGCGGATTTGGTTAGTCGATCAACGACGACCCAATTAGAATCATGTTGACGACGTGTCTTGGGTAGCTTTGTTATGAAGTCCATAGTAATATGGTCCCACTTCCATTCTGGGATAGGAAGAGGTTGCATACTACCATAGGGCTGTTGGTGCTCTGCTTTGACTAAACGACTAGTTCGACATTTCTCAACATATTGACCGACATCTCTCTTCAACCCTGGCCACCAGAAATCCGCTTTCAAATCGTTGTACATTTTTGTGCTACTAGGATGAATTGAGAACTTGGATTGGTGAGCTTCTTCAAGAATTACATCTCGTATATTCCTGAACTTAGGAACCCATATTCTGCCGTATACACCTTTGAGTCCGGTTTCATCGTCTTGCATTATTGGTAGTTGGATTCTGACGTCTTCGTTCTTAATATTTTCTTCCTTTATGGCATGCAATTGAGCAGCCCTTACATCATCAATGATTGTTGACGTCAGCATGGTAGAGGTCAAGGCATAACAATACGCTTTGCATTATGTTTTTCTTCTTAGGGCATCAGCCACCACGTTGGCCTTCCCAGGATGGTATAAAATTTTCGCAGTCGTAATCTTTAATCAGCTCCATAGACCTCCATTGCCTCATATTCAAGTCCTTTTGACTGAATATATACTTTAGACTTTTATGATCGGTGTAGAGCTTACACTTGGTCCCGTACAGATAATGTCTCCAAAGCTTCAGAGCGAATGTCACAGCAGTTAGCTCTAAATCATGAGTAGAGTAGTCTTTTTCGTGCGGTTTGAGTTGTCTAGAAGCGTATGCTATGACATTTCCTCTTTGCATCAATACTGCTCCCAAACCCATGCCTGATGCATTTGTGTAGACAACAAAGTACTCGTTCCCTTCAGGCAGGGCCAAAACAGGTGCTTCACTTAGTAATTTCTTCAAGTTATCAAAAGTCGTTTGCTGTTCTTCTTTCCAAACGAAAGTTGTATTCTTGGGAGTAAGCATTGTAAGTGGAACGACGGTTTTTGGAGAAGTCTTTGATGAATCGGTGGTAATAACCAACCAATCCCAGAAAACTGCGAATCTCATAGGCGCTGGGAGGTGATTCCCAGTTCTGGATAACCTTGATCTTTGCAGGATCAACAGCAATACCAGCACCAGATATTACGTGCCCCAAGAATTGGATCTGAATTGTATATTTATAGGAGGAACAAGTTAACAAAGAGTTTACAGTTGAGTATAAGGATCAAGAAATTGTTTCGAATGTTGAGACGTACCTGCCTCAACCAAAATTCACATTTTTAAGAATTTGGCATAAAGTCGCTCTTTGCGCAGCAACTCTAGTAATTCTCGCAAATGTGTAGCATGATACTCTTTGGTCTTTGAGTAGATAAGAATGTCATCGATGAACACGATGACATATTTGTCAAGCATTGGCCGGCAAACTCTATTCATGAGATCCATGAAAGCAACCGACGCATTCGTAAGACCGAACGACATTACCAGATTTTCGTAGTGTCCGTAACGAGTTCTGAAAGCCGTTTTAGGAATGTCGTTTGGATGGACTTTGAGTTGATGATATCCCGATCGAAGATCAATATTTGAGAAGTAACTTGCTCCTTGTAACTGGTCGAAGAGATCATCAATTCGGGGCAATGAGTATTTGTTTTTTATTGTAACTTTGTTGAGCTCACGGTAGTCGATGCACATACGCAATGTGCCATCCTTCTTCTTAACAAACAAAAGAGGAGCGCCCCAAGGAGAAGAACTTGGGCGGATAAAGCCTTTGTCTAATAGCTCCTGTAATTGTTTCATCATTTCCTGCATTTCTGCAGGGGCTAAACGATAGGGAGCCTTTGCTATTGGAGCAGCTCCGGGAACAAGATCAATGCAGAATTCCACTTGACGATCAGGTGGCAATCCCAAGATATCTTCTGGAAAGACATCTGGAAATTCAGAAACAACGGGAACAACAGAGAGAGATTGAACTTCAGCCTTTGCATCAACAACATAGGCTAAATAAGCGGAACAACCCTTGGGAACGTGCTTTCGGGCTTTTGCTAAAGAGATAAGGCATAAGTCGCCTTTGTGTCTGTCACCGTAGATACTAATGTCTCGACCCTCAAGGGTGGTAATCTTGATCATTCTTTTCTTGCAAAAAATCTGAGCCTCGTTATCAACAAGCCAGTCCATTCCCACTATGACATCGAATTCCCCAAACTCCGTAGGAATTAAATCTAAATTGAACACTACGTCATATAAGCAAGGTGCAATTCTTATATACTTTATCTGCTTTGACTAATATATTGCTAGCGGTTTCAATGTCAAGCACAAATTGCAAGTTGGATGAAGGCATGTTAAGTTGACGAGCAAATGATGTGGAGACAAACGAACGATTGGCTTCGGAATCAAACAGAATACGTGCAGGAATGAAATTAACAAGGAAAGTACCAGTGACCACCTCCGGTTCATCTTTTGCTTCCTCAGATGTGATCTGGAAAGCCCTTGTTGGAGCCCTCTGAGTTTGATCTATGCGAGCAGTGGAAGCTCTAGAAGATCTTGTTGTGGATTGCTGAACACTCTGATCCCTTGGAGGTCTCGGGTAGTCCTTTGCAAAATGGCCAAGTCTGTGGCAGTTGTAGCATGCATCTCCTTTTCGAGGACAATGCTCCCAATCATAGTAGAAGCAGTATATATCTTGTGTTTTGCACTCCCCAGAGTGCGTCTTCCTGCATCGCCTGCAATCCGTCATTTTCAGTATTGGCCGAAAAGACCTTTCCCTTCTTTGGCAAAGAAGATGGTTGATTGGATTGAGGAGAGGATCGGGATGATCCAGACTCCCGTTGCCTTTTTGGCGGCAACAGTTGAGTCGGTAATGCAGCGCTTGATCCTATGACATACCCAGATAATAAGACAATCTGCTCCACATTTCGAGCAGCCTCCAACAAACCAACAAAAGTTGTATAACGAACCCTACTCATGGTTCGGCGAATTTCATAATCTAATTCGGCCTCGAACTGGGATATCTTTTCTCTCTTCAGTATCGACTTGATGGGGTGCAAACAAACTCAATCGGGTGAACTCGATAGCATATTGTGTAACTGTCTTTGTTCCTTGAGTCAGATTCAGAAATTTCGCCTCAAGACGGCGCTTCTCGTCGGCCAGACAGAATTGCTGAGAGAATACTTCCTTGAATTCGCTCCCGGACATGTGTGACACTACCTCCATCGTCAACAGATTAGTCGTGGCATCCCACCACATAACTGCGTCTCTTGCAAACATTGCAGTTGCAAATATGACCATGTCCTTTTCAGCGCAATCGCTGATTCAGAAAGTTCTTTCTGTGGTTATCCACTCCAGTGCCGTCACGGCATCTCCAGTTCCATCAAATATAACAGCTCCGTTACTTTTGAAGTCCTTAAACCTACACTCCCCGACAGTGGCCTGCTGTCAGCCCCAGTCCAGTTCGCATCAGATTGTGAAGTAATTATCATGCAGTGCAAGCATGATATATGAGATGCACTTTCAAATGAACGCTGGCTACATGTTTGTCACACGTCAATTACGAGTGTGCATTATAACAATAAATCATACATGAGTGCCAATTGATGTATATTGAACAATGTGAACATGCCATTGAATGTAAAATGTGAATGCAAAGATAATAAATGTTCGAATAATAATCTATTACTCACAGTGGTTGTATAGAGGTAATTGTCTCAGAATCAATGTGTATTAGATAACACCAAGAAGATCCTGTTATGTCAGTGTAATAGTGAATTAGTGTCAGTATTTGCTTCAAGCCCGATTCTGAACATTTAAGTAAAACGTATTGAAATTCGGACCTCATCCGAATTTCGGATGAACTGAAATCCGGTTGGACCGAAATCCATCCTTAGCATCTTTCCTTTGTACTATTCATCCGAAGTTCGGATGGTGCCTGATCCGAAATTCGGATGAAACGTTGGACTGAAGTTCATGTCTATACTTAGAAATTTTTGCAAGTTTTTCATCCGAGATAGCATGTGGTCCGAAGTCGGATGGATCTGAATTGGAGGTAGGTCTGAAATTCGGATGAACCGAATTGTGTTCATCAGGTCCGAGTTCATACTTATACATTTTTAATATTTTGCAGAATTTACTTTTGGTCAATTTATGCCTGTTATGTGACTAAAAAATATTGATATGAACTTATTTGTACACTTTTAACACTTTATAACTTAAAACATAACTTAAATATACCAAATCAGTCCCATGTTCTTCATTTGTCGAAGAACACCCATTATAACACACACATAATTTCTGAAATCACACTTATAGTTCGAATCAGCAACTGAAAATTGGAATGTAGCATCACTAACACTCGATTTTAATATAGCAACAATAATCTATAAAATGCAATTAACATAGCAACAATAATCTAAATTATACGAAACAAACTAACGGAAGTAGAATTAAATCAGATTAACTTAAGCAAGTAAAGATCGATATTAAATTAAAATTTACGAAACTCTTATATTACAAAAATGTCACCCACTTGGAATTAGATAACTATGATTAATTGGCCTGGATTGAATTGATTGACTAAAAACAAATCGGTTAATAACCAATTATAAATTCAATTAAGCCTGGATTTTGGTTTAATTTACCGATTTATTAATTACTTCAAGTTAAAATAATTTATCTTTATAACCATGTGAGTAAAACAAAGCAACTAATCCTGACTCAAATACTAACCAGTAAATCTTATTATCACAATACAATGCATAAATATAAATCGATTAACACTGAAATCCAACTAATTAACTTTGTTACTTTAGAAATCAAACTTTACGGTTTAATAACCCTATTATCGCAACAAAATGCCTAGGAATTATCAAACACATTAAGTTCTAGATTTACAATCAACTATCAAATCATTATCGCAATATGTAGGTCCCAAAAAGGTTTCCCTAGTATGTTGCTCTAAGCTGTAGAGATGGGTGAATACATCTATTTGAAAATTCAACACACTTTCTCAATGTTTGTATGTATGATCAACAAATGTTTATTACAAACAAGCTTGAACTGCGGAATGGTTCAAGCTGAGATGACAGATACAACAGTGACTACTAATCTAAGACACACTCAGACTAGATACAATGAATACACTCACAAAGATGAACTCACTGTCTCAAGATAGACAGACGGTCAGCTTGAACAAGAATAGCTTGGACACACTTTACTGTTTTATTCAAGCAGACTTCGCATGCATGAAAACACAATTCTTTGCACGTTCTGAATTTCACACTCTTGGTTATCTCAGATTCGTTAGAAGCTTCCTTTATACTCTCACTGAGAATCCCAGTGAAACTTCCTCATTGGACATAGAGATAATGGAATGTCTTTCCAAAAACACAAGAATACTTTTCTGCACGTTTTGACAAAGCAGTATTGTCTTTACATTGCAGAATCTTTGTCTTTTCCTTTTTGTCTCTGTTGCAGAAGGCTTTAACTAAAAGAAGAATGTCAATTTTAAACCTTTCATCTTCTGTTATGGCCATTTTAATATAAGAAATGGTCTGTCACCCATTTCAAATATCCACTTTGTCTTCTTGTAACAGAATAGCATAGGCAATTTTAGCAGCTTCTGTTTTTCCACTTTGTCTTCGACTTTGTAAACTGTAGGTCCCGAGAGGTTCCCAAAGTATATAGTTATAAGCTGTAGAGGGGGGGTGAATACAACAATTTAAAAACTACACACTCTTTTCTCAATGTTTGTATGTATTATCAACAATTTGTTAATTACAAACAAGCTTGAATGCGGAAGAGTTCAAGCTGAGATGACAGATACAACAGTATGTTTACTAGTCTAAGACAGACTCGAACTAGTATACAATGAATACACTCACTAAGAAGCACTCACTGTGTTTACAAGACTTAAGGAACAGCTTAGGTAAACCAGCTTAGACACACAGATGCTGGTTTACAGAAGACTTGCATGCATGAAGATCACACTTGCACGTTCACTCTTGGTTTAAGCACTTAGCTTTCTTTACACTTCTTTCTGACCTTAGAAGCTTCCTTTTATACTCACTTAGAGGATCTTAGAGAAACATCTTCATTGGACAGAATGAAAAGGAAAAGTCTTGTTGAAAAGACAACATAACCTTTTCTGCACTTTTCTGAAAAGCAGATTTGTCTTCACATGTGCAGAACTTTTGTCTTTTTACTTTGTCTACTGTTGCATTGCCTTTAACTAATTTAGGAATGTCAACTTTGCGTCTTTTTTCCCTGTAAAGGCCTATTTTGATATAAGAAAAAGGTCTGTCACCCTTTTTCAAATATCCTTTTGTCTTCATGTTACAGAACAGCGTGGGCAGGCTAAGAAGTTCTGTTTTCCACTTTGTCTTCGACTTTGTAAACTGATCTTGTAGTCAAAAACAATACATGATGACTTGGAAACAAATTCCATAAAGTGTTTAGTCTGTTCACAAAGAACAGGTTCTGTTCACAAAGAACAGAACACTTTAAAAATGCCCAAGCTGCTCAACAGTGTAGAGCAGCGTAGACAGTTTATGTCCAGCCTGTTCAGCAGACAAGCCAGCTTGGACAAACTGTCTTAGTGCACACATTCAACAATAAGAACAACTTTAGACTGATATTGCAAATCATTTTCAGTTTCAATAAGGCAGTATTAACAGGCCTTAAATTCAACCTTCAAATGCGATCACAGTTTGATTATAAAATCTCCCCCTCAGATGTAGAACAGTTTGACTGAGCCTTTTTTGTGCCTATAATCTCCCCCTATTTTGCAGATAACCAGTTCAAGCTGGGCCTTATCAAAAAATCACTATATATTTTTACAGTACATTTGCTGAAATAAAATTACAACATTACAGTAAAGTAAAAGATCAGTTTATCTATACACTGATTCTTGACTATACTAGAACAACACATGTTCTTACAAGAGTACAACTAATGTACTAATGTATTTTACAACTAATGTAAAAGCAAAAATTACAACTTATGTAATAATGTACAACTTATGTACAGGTTGTACAACTAATGTACAGGTTGTTTGGACTGTTGGAGATGGGAGCAGATAATGGCAAGCCTGTCCAACT
>JAANYP010003222.1:1035000-1052341 GCA_020465985.1 Centrapalus pauciflorus | reverse complement strand
TCTTCAAGGTGGTTTGTCACCTTGTCCACACACATTACCCGGATATTTGATTGGTTTTTCCCTTCGTGCGATTCGTACTCCATAGGTACCTGAAATATCATGAAAAACAATTAACATTGAATTAGATCCGGTTTCAGGCATAAAACTTTTTAAATAATAATTGAAATAAGGGAGTTCGAAATATGGAGTTGTCTCCGTTAATGGTTGTAGCAGATCTTGTATAACAACTTCACTTTCGACTCTCTCTTCCTTGTTAAAGTTTAGCAATTCCGAGGACGTCTCTTGATGGATATCTTGATGCTCGAATCCTCGCTCATCATAAAAGTCGTCATCCGGCTCCATGTACATCTCCCTCTCCGCTTCTTGTTTTAAAAAGAGATCGGTGATTTGCCCCCATGTGTTCACGAGATATTGGAGATGTTTGGTGTTTGCCTCCATAAATGTCATGCATTCCCTCATGGATGTCATAACATTCTCTTGATAGCACCGATTTTCATCATATAATCGCTGCTGAGATGGATAATAATCATTATAATAATACTCATCGGAATCCGGATGTCGTTCCCATGGATTGTACGAATCACGACTCGAGTAGTAAGAATCATGATTATCATAATTTGAATAATATTGATCATTATAATCCGAGTAATTATGTTTGGATGGATAATAATCATAATTATATGAATATTCCATTCTATATAATTAAACAAGTAAAGAAAACAAAACAAAAAAAAACAATATAAAAACTAAATTAACGGATATAAAATAAAGTAAAATAAACCAAAGTAAACCTAAACAACTAACGTAAAACAAAACTAATAAGCGCACTAGCTCCCCGGAAACGGTGCCATTTTGACATCCACTCGTCGTAAAGCGTTCAAAAATAATTTATAAAAACACCAATCACCTTAACTTATAGTTAGGGTAAGTGGGATCGTCTCCTCAGGGAGCATGTGGTTATCATTATTATTATACGATAGTTATTAACTAATAATATAAACTAATTATTAAACTAATTGAAGGAATGAATTGATTAAGTGAAACTTTGGAAATTTAGTTAAATCTTTGTTACGAAAACATAAAGATTAAAGTAAGACGCCAACGACTTCGGATTTAGGGTTTGGGTGGAATAATGGATTATCGACCTAGGGTTGCAAATAACTTAATTATTTATTATTCCGTTTAGTTATCTTTGTAACCTAACCACATAGACATAGTTATGACAATCACGTCTATCGCAATTCGTATTTTGGGCACGAATCGGGTGATGTTCACAGTCCGTCTTAACTCCTAATCTAATGAGCTCGGCACGGCATGTAACACGGCTACGACGCGTCTTACGATAAAGATATAAATAGAAGCGAACGGAACAATATCTTTAAATCATAATCACACAGAAAACTAATAAAACATATCGTTCGTTACAATAATAAATAAACGAAAAACATAAATACTTAAATAATAAACAAACCCTTGAACAATAATAGCGAGATCATCAACCAACGCGTACGAAACATTGAACTTGTCAGGAACAAGCTTCGTAGTTGTTGGATTGATGGGGGAAAGATGGAGCGTAGAAGGAACCAAACCCCAACCCTTTGCCGTTGGTTTCGCGCAGACTACATCGCGATGGATGAATCTGGACTTTTCTTCCTCTTTTCTCTTCAATTTCTCTTCAAAATATGTCTATTTTTTCGTCTGGAAGCTTGTCATATATATATTGGCAGCTCTGAAAAACCCTAAAAATCACGAAAATAATTTTTTATGGGTTGGGCGCAGCCGTGGGCGCAGGCCTGCGCCCCCCCCCCCCCCCCCCCCCGCGATTGGGCCTAAAATCGCGTATTTTGACAGCAAAAATCATTCTGTTGAGCACTCGGTTGGGGAGCAGGGCTGCACCCCAGTCTGCGCTTGACTTTCTACAAATGTGCTCCGATTGCGCTCAAATTTGTGAGACTTGTACTTGAAATGATTACCTACATGCGTAATGAGTTTTATCAATAGTAGAACATTCCAAGTCACAGTTTACTCATTTTAACTCCTTTTAAGCTCTAACCCTTCAATTGATAAATAACAATTAATTGTAGCATTATACCAATATTTTATACATAAAATAATATCATTTAAACACATTAAGGTCGGTATAAAATGATCCGATCAAACATCCCCAACTTAAACCTTGATCGTCCCGAGCAAGAAAACTAAATCAGACTTTAATGTCTCAGATTTCATTTACCAGGCATATGATAAATCAGTGATTCTCTAATTAATTTATCAAATTAATAATAGCCTTCATCTAAGTATCCATGCATGATCATATCCAAAAATTCATTTCCGTTACACTGTGTTAAAACCGTTATCAACACTTTACCTCCCAAACATTCCTCACCATAAATCACCTATTTTGCTCAAGGTTACGTGCATGCAATTTTACCGGTTTTGACGTTTATAATGAACTCACTTATCATTTGATAATTTCTCTCTTTTTTTAGCACACTTATGAGTTATTTTATTAAGGGTTTGAACATGACTTTCTAACGAGTCCATGTAACGGAAAATCAATCAACCGCTCCCAAACCAGTTGGCTTTAGGGGGTTAGGTATTGAATACCCCTCAGACTTCTTTTCCGAACTCGTTAGGCCACCCCTTACAGTTTAAGCACCTACGTCTCACGGGTTTAGTTGCAACACTCTCCCTTATTGCTTAGGTGTATCGATGTCTTATGAAATGTTGATTTTGACAAAGTGTTTTATTCTTTAAAACCACACACAAGTGTAACATACTCAAATTCTTTTATTAATCTCATGCATGTATATTCATTATGACTCTTTTTAATAATTTTCAAATTAACTCGATCGTCACCGATATCACTTGGTATCAATCTATTTCCTAACTAGAATCATCATTTTAAGTTACTTGCTCAAACCAAAATAAATTAGGGAGATAAGACCAATGCATTTCTACTTTTAATTGGTTGATCAAAACACTATTATTCAAGGGTGAACACACAAATGTAAAATAAAAACTAAAATAATGAAAAACTAAACTAACTTAAATTCAAGCACACTCACACACTACTATTAAAACATAATAAACGGAACGAAGGAACCTGATCATTAAATGCAAAATCCTCGTTTGGTCGCCTTCTATCTTTCGCAATGTTATCATCCACTCATATACATGATATCTCCTTGCAAGTCAATCCTCCTCTTCAACTTTGGACATCATTGTAACAATAGCAATATAGATTAGACTGAGATTCAAGTGGATGAGTGTACGAATAATGTAAATTCATGCCTAAAAAATGAACGTATTTAGTTTCATGACATAGTTAAATAAATAGCGAGATAGTCGTTTGAAGCCGCAGTTGGGGTGGAATAACATCCCCAACTTAATTATCTACCAATTCTCGTTATATTACTTAAAAGTCAAGAGAATACTTATTAATTAAATTGACAAATTATAATGATGCAAACTAATTAAATGCAATAAACTAAAATGCATACGAGCGACTCATATCATGATTTTAATTAAAAGGTGAGTTAAATCATTTTAAGCGTTGATAATTGGGGTAAGGGCAAACCACCCCAATTTAATTCCCTACTGCACCTTTTTTTCTTTTATATCACATATGATATGTATTTGAGAACTATAAACTACAATGCACTAAAATAAAAATAAAAATAATTAGAAAACTTAAAGCATAAATATAAACTAAACCTCACTTTCGTTGGGATTTTAAACCCCCCAGTAGCCCGGGTGGACGAGTTAAAATCTCGTGAGGGTTTCTATTGAACACACCCACAAAGTTCTTTGGATTGCCTCCCAAGAAGCGCTAAGTTTTACGTCTTCAGCTAGACGGTACCTCTTCAAGGTGGTTTGTCACCTTGTCCACACACATTACCCGAATATTTGATTGGTTTTTTCCTTCGTGCGATTCGTACTCCATAGGTACCTGAAATATCATGAAAAACAATTAACATTGTATTAGATCCGGTTTTAAGCATAAAACTTTTTAAATAATAATTGAAATGAGGGAGTTCGAAATATGGAGTTGTCTCCGTTGATGGTTGTAGCAGATCTTGTATAACAACTTCACTTTCGACTCTCTCTTCCTCGTTAAAGTTTAGCAATTCCGAGGACGTCTCTTGATGGATATCTTGATGCTCGAATCCTCGGTCATCATTAAAGTCGTCATCCGGCTTCATGTACGTCTCCCTCTCCGCTTCTTGTTTTAAAAAGAGATTGGTGATTTGCCCCCATGTGTTCACGAGATATTGGAGATGCTTGGTGTTTGCCTCCATAAATGTCATGCATTCCCTCATGGATGTCATAACATTCTCTTGATAGCACCGATTTTCATCATATAATCGCTGCTGAGATGGATAATAATCATTATAATAATACTCATCGGAATCCGGATGTCGTTCCCATGGATTGTACGAATCACGACTCGAGTAGTAAGAATCATGATTATCATAATTTGAATAATATTGATCATTATAATCCGAGTAATTATGTTTGGATGGATAATAATCATAATTATATGAATATTCCATTCTATATAATTAAACAAGTAAAGAAAACAAAACAAAAAAAAACAATATAAAAACTAAATTAACGGATATAAAATAAAGTAAAATAAACCAAAGTAAACCTAAACAACTAACGTAAAACAAAACTAATAAGCGCACTAGCTCCCCGGAAACGGTGCCATTTTGACATCCACTCGTCGTAAAGCGTTCAAAAATAATTTATAAAAACACCAATCACCTTAACTTATAGTTAGGGTAAGTGGGATCGTCTCCTCAGGGAGCATGTGGTTATCATTATTATTATACGATAGTTATTAACTAATAATATAAACTAATTATTAAACTAATTGAAGGAATGAATTGATTAAGTGAAACTTTGGAAATTTAGTTAAATCTTTGTTACGAAAACATAAAGATTAAAGTAAGACGCCAACGACTTCGGATTTAGGGTTTGGGTGGAATAATGGATTATCGACCTAGGGTTGCAAATAACTTAATTATTTATTATTCCGTTTAGTTATCTTTGTAACCTAACCACATAGACATAGTTATGACAATCACGTCTATCGCAATTCGTATTTTGGGCACGAATCGGGTGATGTTCACAGTCCGTCTTAACTCCTAATCTAATGAGCTCGGCACGGCATGTAACACGGCTACGACGCGTCTTACGATAAAGATATAAATAGAAGCGAACGGAACAATATCTTTAAATCATAATCACACAGAAAACTAATAAAACATATCGTTCGTTACAATAATAAATAAACGAAAAACATAAATACTTAAATAATAAACAAACCCTTGAACAATAATAGCGAGATCATCAACCAACGCGTACGAAACATTGAACTTGTCAGGAACAAGCTTCGTAGTTGTTGGATTGATGGGGGAAAGATGGAGCGTAGAAGGAACCAAACCCCAACCCTTCGTCGTTGGTTTCGTGCAGACTACATCGCGATGGATGAATCTGGACTTTTCTTCCTCTTTTCTCTTCAATTTCTATTCAAAATATGTCTATTTTGTCGTCTGGAAGCTTGTCATATATATATAGGCAGCTCTGAAAAACCCTAAAAATCACGAAAATAATTTTTTATGGGTTGGGCGCAGGCCTGCGCCCCCCCCCCCCCCCTGCGCTTGGGTCTAAAATAATTCTGTTGTGCACTCGGTTGGGGAGCAGGGCTGCGCCCCAGTCTGCGCTTGACTTTCTACAAATGTGCTCCGATTGCGCTCAAATTTGCGAGACTTGTACTTGAAATGATTACCTACATGCGTAATGAGTTTTATCAATAGTAGAACATTCCAAGGCACAATTCACTCATTTTAACTCCTTTTAAGCTTTAACCCTTCAACTGATAAATAACAATTAATTGTAGCATTATACCAATATTTTATACATAAAATAATATCATTTAAACACATTAAAGTCGGTATAAAATGATCCGATCAGCCACCTCTCAATCAACCTCTCTTACACATTGCCTTACCCAGTTAGCTGAGGTAAATGACAACCTGGCATTCTTAGTACATAGTCTAGTGGGTTCTCAACCTGTTACCTAACCTGCTACTGCCAAGCCCTCTGGATCTGTTCCTTTTGGCAGTACTGATGTTGAAGCCTCTGTGCCATCTCCTTTAGAGGGGGAGAAGAAATTTGCCTCAAAGACCAAGTCTAAGGGGAGAAATCTTCATTTCCTTCTAAGGAGAATTCAGCCTCAGTTGGTCAAGCAGCAGGCAAACTAACCATTGGTGATGTTGCAGGTACATCCTGTGATTCTAGGATAGCTGAGGTAGCTCCATCCACTATAGCCAAAGGAAAAAGGCAGGACTGTTTCGTATAGAACCTTTTATGACAGAATATCTAAGGACAGGTTTCAACTTAAAACATGTTCAATAACTGGATAGATTACTATGTTTGCCTTGTATGACAGAATATAGAGTGAGTAGGTTTCAGGTTTGGGCAATTGTACTGGTTAAAAAACTTAGTTATGAATACTTTAGTTTTGTCAAACCTATTTCTTTGTAAAACTTGTTTCAACCATAAAGAACTGGCTAAGTACAGAACTAGTGAAACCTGTTCTGCCAAAGCTGTTGTTTGAGGTTTTAACAAGTTTGGTTGAGTAACCATTGAACAATTATGACACTTAGTAACTTTTATTTAACATTCCTAGATTACATACAAGGGTATTAAACCTAATTCCATCAAGAGGTTTGGGGAAAATATCTACAAACTGAACTTCTGTAGGGACGAAAAATACCTCAACATTACCTTTTTGGATATGATCCCTTATGTAGTGATGTCTAACTTCTATATGATTGGTTCTTGAGTGAAAGACAGGGGTGTTGGAGATTACTATGGCACTTTTATTGTCACATAGAATAGGAGTTTTCCTAAGATGTTATCGAAACTGGCTTGGCACAGGAATCAACAACCGATTTGACATCGGTTGCCATTGGGGTTTTGATGGGAGAACATTGTTCAAATTTAAATTTCTTTAAAATATTTAATGTCTACTTTCTTTGATTTATAAAAATTCCATTTGAGGTTTGTTTAACTTGTAATCCTAGAAAGAAAGTTAGTTAACCCATCATGCTCATTTCATATTTAGAATTCATGAGCAGGGAAAAATTCTTGCAAAGCTAGTCATTAGTAGAATCAAATATAATATAATCCACATAATTTTGAACAAGCATAATATCAGACTTAATCTTCTTTATGAACAGTGTGGTATCCACTTTTACCTCTGGAGTACCCATTGCTCATAAGGAATTCAGTAAGAGTGTCATACAGTCTCTTGGGCTAGTTTTAGTCCATAGAGAGTTTTGCCAAACTTATATACAAAACCAGGATGATGTTCATTTTCAAAACCTGGGGGTTGCTTAACATATACCTCTTTTTGCAGTTTACCATTCAAAAATGCACTTTTTAATCCATTTGAAATACTTTTATGATTTTGTTAGCAGCATATGCCAGAAACAAACGAATTGTTTCTAGCCTGGCCATAGGAGTAAATGTTTCATCATAGTCTATACCTTCTTCTTGCCTATACCCTTGAGCAACCTGTATTGCCTTATTTCTAATGGCATGACCTTGGCCATCCATCTTGTTTCTAAAAACCTATTTTGTGCCATTATTGTTTTTCATTTAGGCATGGGGACCAACTTCCATACTTTGTTTCTCTCAAACTGATTGAGTTCTTCCTGCATAATAATGATCTAATTGGCATCTTTCAGTGCATCATCAATTTTCTTTGGCTCTGTCAGGGACAGAAAACTTGAAAACACAAAGAAGTTTCCAAGACTGTCCCACCTTGTCTATACACCCTTATTAATGTCACCAATTATTTGTTCATTTGGGTGAAACCTGATCCACTTAGGATCATGTTTCAATGATTACTTCTCTGTGTATTGAAGACCAGTTTCATTCACAACAAGTCTTGTAGAACAGCTTTCCTGATTATCAGAAAAACTGATATCTTGAGTTTATTCATAAGTTGAGGGAGTGACATTGATATTGAACACATCAGTAGAGGATTCAAGGAAATCAACATTGATTGGTTCATGGCATGGTACATCAACTATATCTATGCACTTATTCACACAGGGTGAACCAATATAGTCATCATCATGTCCACTGTGCTTTTCAGGTTCCACTCAGGATGATGTGGAAGCTTTAGAGTCTTTTTCTTCAGCATTTGAGTGCAAAAGATCATCAAAGCTACATCCTGAATTGATTCAGGATCAACTTTGAGTGAAGGATTTGCAGACTCTTCAAAGGTGACATTGATGGATTCATCTACCACCTTTCTCCTGGGGTTGTATAGTCTATAGGATTTGGAAACAACTGAGTATCCAACAAACACTCCTTCATCAGCTTTGGGTTCAATTTTAGCAAGATGGTTCCTTTGGTTCAGAATGAAACAAGGACATCCAAAGACATGGATATAACTTATATTTGGCTTTCTCCCTTGAGTAATTCATAAGGAATTTTATTGAACCTTTTTACCACTAAGGATCTGTTTTGAGTGAAGTAAGCAGTGTTGACAGCTTCAGCCTAAAATGATGATGGGAGACCTGATGCACACAATATGGTTATAGCAGCTTCTATAAGAGTTTTGTTTCTCCTCTCAGCAACTCCATTTTGTTGTGGAGTTCTTACATCAGAAAGTTTTGAGAAACGTCTATTTCTTCACAGAAGTCCTCAAGAGTACTGTTTTCGAATTCAGTACCATGATCACTTTGGAGCTGCTTGACTTGGCAGCTTCTCCTTTGGTCTTTAGGAATATCACCCATGTGTACCTAGAGAACTCATCAAACATTACTAAGTGTATCTTCTTCCTCCTAGACTTGAGACATTAACAGGTCCGAACAAGTCAATATAGATTAAGAGGAATGGTGAATCAATAGAGAAATTATGTTTAGACTTAAAAGATATTTTTCTTTGCTTACCCTTCTCACAAATTGAGCAGAGTTTATCCTTAAGAAAGGTTATAGAAGGCAAAACATTTACTAACTAATGCTTACAGAGTTTGTTGATGTTCTTGAAGTTCAGGTGTGAGAGCCTTTTGTGTCATAACCAGTTAAGATCTGCATTGCTTCTTGAGATGAAACAGGTCTCAGTTGTTTGATCAACAGATTTCATATCTACAATGTATACCCCTTTCATTCTTTATGCAGACAACACAAGTTTACCCTGAGGATCCAATATGTACCCTAGGTGCACATCAAAGTTAACCTTGTAGCCAGCATCACATATTGACTAATGCTTACAAGGTAGTGTTTTAGACCAGACACATAGGCTACTTTGTTGAAAATTGCAGCACCTACCAGAAGGGTTCCATATCTTTCTGTGAATCCTTGGACATTGTCACCAGAGGTGACAATTGGGCCTTTTTCAGGCTTGAGATGACTCAGCATATCCCTGTAACATGTCATGTGACCAGAGCAGCCACTGTCCAAGTACCAAACCTGCATTGGTTGTTTAACCTACAGGGATGAGTTCTCCATCTTTATCAACCTTTGTTGATGGATCACTCAGATAAACACTAATATTCCCCGTTTAGATTGTATCTCATGGGATACTCTCCTCAATGACATTGTTACTTCCAACATTGCTTGATTTTGCAGTGTTAGAATTCACAGAGTCTATGAGCCTTATGTCCTCAACATGAGGACAATCTTTGGCCATGTGAGTTTTATTTCCACATCTGTAACATTTTCTATATTTAGATTTTTTGAAAGAAGAACTCTCAAAATACATTCTGAACTTTCGCTGTTGGTCTTATCAACAGGGTTTGCAAAGATTTGACTTGTTTTAGATAGACCGACAGATTTAATTAGAAGTTTATCTATAACAGCTTTGCCTGTATCTTCTTTTCTCTTTTTAGGAGGACAGAGATCAAACATAGAAAAATTTAACTGTCTTTTATCCTTCCAAATGTTTCAAAAACTTATTTCCAATTTTCTTAGTTTGAGCAATGGCTTTGCCTTCGCCTTTACTGAGTTCTGATGACTTTTGCAAACTTGTGGTAGCATTGTCATCTTGTTTGGTTTTGTCAAAAGATTTTCTTTCATTTATAAACAGTTTGCCACTATGATTTAGAAAATTATTTGAAACCATAGCAACTTTTCTTCCAACATGAGGTTTACCCTTGCTGGTTGCATGTTGTTTTCTTGTTGAGAATTTCTTTTCAAAGAATTCAGCATTTTGAAGGGATGTATAGGTTTCTTACCCTTAGTCTTGACTTCAGAACCTGTCTTGTTGACAGGTTTAGCAGCCAATATTACATATTTAACACCTTTTCCTTTTAGTTGTTCATGCGAGGCAGTTTGGCACTTAGCAGTGTAGTTTGACGGAGAACACATCCCATCACCAGACTTCACAACTTTCTCACATGAACTGTCTGTATTTTGAGGTCTGGCATATCCCATCACCAGACTTCACTAATAGTAGGCAAATATGTTTCCAAATTATTTATTTCAACTATTAAAGTTGTTGTATCAAGGTCTCCTTTAAAATATGCTTGGATTTGAGCAGGAATTTGCTCATTGATACATTTATTGATTCTTTTACCAGAATGGCACCATAGGTCAACAATCTTTTGAAGCTTTGAATGCTTTAAGTCTGTTCTCTCTTTTCTTCAAACAAAATTGTGTTGATGTGTTTTACCTCATCAAGCTAAGTTTTCAACTTATGAAAACTGTCAAATTCATTAGCTTTTAGTTCAAGATCAGTTTTTAATTTTGAAATCTCAGACTTTAAAGCATCCTGCTTCTCAATAGCAGCTTTTAGGTCCACAAACAAGTAATCAAACATTTTATCCATTTCTTCTGAATTGTAATCTTTAATTTTGTACCTTGTACAACATTGTGGGATTCCAGTTTTCCAAAGAGCTAAGAATTTTAGCTTCTGCAAGATCTTGTATGATATCACTTGTAGAAGGATCAGTAGTAATAGCCACCAGGCAGTTGTTGTCTTCCTCATCCAAAGATGATTGAAAGTCTTCACAATCACAGGTTTCAGCCATCAGTCCCTTTTGTTTGTTGGAAGCTACAGAATCTTCTAACTTTTTCAGCTTAGCCATGGCTATAAGATACTTAACCCTATAGCCATCATCCCTAATTGTCATGTGGGGTTTTGATGATGAGACAATAGCTTTGGACACACAGTCTACAGTTATATGACCAGTTTTGCCACATTTAAAGCACTCAGCCTTAGACTTGTCAAATGCTCTCTTTTATACAACACTTGATTTCCTTTGTGACATTCTGTTTCCACACTTTTTCTTGTTAAACATTCTGACAAGCATAGTAGTCATTTGCACATCATCAAGTTCACCAAGATCTTCACATTCCTCTTCTTCCTATGGGGTGACCTCCAAGTTATCATCAGCCTGAGAATCAGCTTGTGTGAACACATCACACCTGATATGTAGGTTGCCTCACATTAGCCACTAAGGTTGAACCTCTCTTTGACATTTACATGGCATTTCTCTTTCGCAGCCTTGGTTGTTCATCATTCAGTAAGGATTCATAGAGTTTAATTAGATCCATGCTTCTGATAGTACATGAGTTTATGAACATAGTTGAAAAATAGTTCCATTCCTCATGCAAGATGTCTAAGAACTTGTTTACCAAGGTGAAACTGTCCTTGGTGATCCCAACAACTTTGAGACTATTTATTACAGCAGTGAACTTGGTGTAGGTTTCAGTGAGACTCTCCTTAGGCTTAGCAAACAATAGCTCATATTGTCTAACAAGGTTGTTAATCCTGTTATCCAATGTGATAATGAGACCAACATAAATAGTACATAGAGTATCCCACATTTCTTTGGCAGTCTTCATCTTCTCAACCTGTTTAAACACATCATCAGGGGGAGATATTAGAAGGTTGTTCCTAGGTTTTGCATCAATGGTCACCAGTCTCTTATCTTCATCAGTCCATTGAACTCATGCTTTTTTCAATGGTCCTGCCATCAGGAACAACACCTTCTGCAGATGGAGTAATGGTATTAATAGAAGTATGTACATAAGGACCTTCCATCATTATTTCTGGAAGTTGAACATCCAGATTTTCAAGGGGGTTTGGCCATAGAGCCTTTGTCGTAGTAGGAAGAGGAGTTTGAAGCATTATTGTCCATGGTGGGAAATGGGAATTTATGAGAGATCTAGAGATGACACACACATTAAACTGCTTTGATACCAGTTATAGGTCCCAAAAGTTTCCCAAGTATGTTTAGATAAGACGTAGAGGGGCGGTGAATATAGATAATCCTTTATCATACACTTTTTCTCATTGTTTGTATGTATATATTAACACTTGTTAAATTACAAACAAGTTTGGATTGCGGAATGATCCGAACTGAGATGACAGAATTGAAACAACAGACTTTTAACTAATGTAAGACTCACTTAGACTAGTTATAATGAATTGACTCACTAAGGTTCACTAACTGTATACACAAGACACAGACAGATTAGTTTTGAGGTTGAACAACTTAGACACACTTGGTTATTTTACTCTATGTTGACAACTAAACTTGCATGCAAGAAAAACACACTTTGCTTTGCAATACACGTTCTCCGTTTGTGGATGTCTCTGTTGATGCTCTAACTCCTTAGAAGCTTCTCTTTTATACTTGTACTCAGAATCTGAATGAAGCTTCTTCATTGGCTGTAGAGAAAGTGAGAATGTCTTGCAAAAAGACAAGATTATTTTTATAGCATAACTCTGACAAATCAGGCTTTATCCACTTGCTGCATAGTCTTTGTTTTTTTTTTTTTCTTCCTTTTTGTCTCTTTTTTCCACAACTTTACCTTAAAGAGGAATGTCAACTTTAGACATTTAGTCTTCATTGTAATGCTATTTTGATATAAGAAATGGTCTGTCACCCATTTCAGATATCTTCTTTGTCTTCATGGTTCAGAACAGCTTTGGCAGAACTAGCAGTTTCTGATTTTCCACTTTGTCTTGAGTTTTCGACTGATCTTTATGTTCAAAGCTTTGCATGGGGACATGGAAAAAAATTCCATAAAGTGTAAAACCTGTTTACAAAGAACAGAACAATTACTTGAGTCAAACTGTTCAACGGACATGAACAGCTTAGATAGTTTCTGTCAAACCTGTCAAACAGTTATGGACAGCTTTGACAATCGGCCAAGTTACAACTAATGTAACAATCTAAATCAGAGTTAGGCTGATTTTTCAAATCACTTATCAGGTTTCAATAAGGCATTAAAAAGCCTTAAATTCTCACCTTAAGTGTATGCATCAGGTTTGATCAGAAATCTCGCTCTACGATATAGTATAGGTTTGATTGACGCCTTTTTGTGCCTAATAATAACACATGTGTATATAACAATTAATCAACCCTCAAGTAACACTAACTCTGACACGGTCATTTGACACAAATTTCTCAACCCCATACTCTGTAACCCCATGTATCTCGTCTGAAAGTGAAGTTTGTTTTCTCATGTGTATCACCTCAAACTCATTTTCTCTAATATCATGTGTCTCAGCTCAAACTCATATGTTGTGATCTCACCCATGGCACTCACTGAATTCTCAGTTTATCCCAACAATCTGATTGTCACCTCGTTGCAAGCATTGATACTCCACGAAACTAAGAAATCTCGAACCTCTGTCACTACCCTTAATTACTCATAACTCATATCAGCCTCAGATCTCTAAAATCACTTTGTCTCTTTCACTAGTTACCACATTGCTCGAATCACATTTCCTACCCTTTTTATTACTCTGTAAGTAAGCCCAATTATCACTGATCATTACAATCACGACTTCCACACATTTTGGTCTGCGTACCCTGTAATCGTATCATTGGTTGTTATCTCATACTTTCAGTTGACGTCAACTCATAAAACAACTATCTCTACGGGTTCACGTAGAGACATGGGTAGAGATAGAGGCAGAGACACAGGCAGAGATGATAGGTCTAGAGGACAGGGCCAGAGAGATAGCCATGCGGCCAGTCAGAGTAGTGTTGGGCAGTGGTCTCGGGCAGAGGGGAGTAGAGCTGACAGGTTATTTGGGCAGTGAGATCGCCCGAGGTGTCTCCGCAGGCATGTCGGGCCATGTGCTAGCGATCAGTTTCAGTGTTTCAGATGTGGTCAGTTCGGCCATACAGCTACAACTTGCACAGCCCCTGAGGAGTTATGCTTCCGATGTGGGAAGCCGGAGCCGAGTGTTCCAAGCCATAGCTGAGGAGGCCAGAGATGCTCCAGATGTTGTTACATGTACGTACATTCTGAATGGCTTGCGTGTGCAGTTCTTATTTGATTCTGGAGCCGATCGCTCATATGTGTCAGTATTATTCTGTGCTTATTTTACTGTTGCTCCTTCTATGCTATCTGTGCCATTGATTGTTGAGAGGGTAGATGGGAGTACCGCACTAGTGAGCCGTGTTTATCGAGATTGTGAACTCGAGATTGATACTCACCGATTCCTGATCAATTTACTGCCTATTAAGATCAGCAACTTCGATGTGATCATCGGTATGGACTGGATGACAGCCCGTTAGGCAGATATTCTGTGTGCTAAAAAGATGATCAGGATATCGATTTCTGAGGCTGAGACAGCGACAGTTTAAGGGGAGAGGCGAAAGGGCAGGATTGAGATTATCTCGATGGTTAGAGCTCATACATGACTAAGGGTTGCGAGACCTTCCTGGCTTATGTGATTGATAACCAGAAGGAGAAGATGATGGTAGGGGATGTACCTGTAGTGCGAGACTACCCTGAGGTATTCCCAGATGAGTTACCTGGGCTACCGCCAGATCGCCAGGTAGAGTTCCGGATCGACCTTATCCCTAGAGCGGTGCCGATTTCCAAGACGCCTTATAGGCTGGCACCCACTAAGATGCGAGAGATGATGACTCAGCTTCAGGATTTGCTGGATAGGGGATTCATCTGTCCGAGCTCATCACCGTGGGGAGCACCGGTGTTGTTTGTGAAGAAGAAAGACGGTACCATGCGAACGTGTATCGATTATCGAGAGTTAAATAAAGTGACAGTGAAGAATAGATATCCACTTCCGCGAATCGATGACTTATTCGATCAGCTACAAGGATCTAGCTTCTTCTTGATGATAGATTTACGATCTGGATATCGCCAGTTGAAGGTTAGGGAAGAGGATGTGCCCAAGACAGCCTTCAGGACGCGCAATGGACACTATGAGTTGTTAGTCATGCCATTCGGACTGACTAACGCACCTGCATCTTTCACAGATTTAATGAACAAGGTGTGTAGAGCCATGATGGATCAAGTTGTGATTATGTTCATAGACAACATATTGATCTACTCGAGGAGCACTGAGCAGCATGAGCAGCACTTGAGGGAGGTCCTGAGCGTGTTATGAAGAGAGAGACTCTATGCAAAATTATCTAAGGGCGACTTTTGGCTCCGAGAGGTGCAGTTCTTGGGCCATGTTTTGAGCAGTGAAGGCATCAAGGTACACCCTGCAAAGATCGAGGCTGTGATGAGTTGGGAGCAGCCTATGACCGTGCCAGAGAATCGTAGTTTCCTGGGGTTGGCAGGCTACTACAGGCGGTTCATTCAAAACTTTTCGCGGATAGCCATGACGTTAACGAGATTGACATGACAGGGTGTACCATTCGAGTGGAATGACGAGCAGGAGACTGCCTTTGCTGAGTTGAGAACTCGGCTATGTCAGGCGCCGGTATTGGCTTTTCCCGAGGGAACGGAAGATTTTACGGCATATTGTGATGCCTCAGGGACAAGGCTGGGCTGGGTATTGATGCAGCGAGGGAAGGTGATCGCCTACGCTTCGAGGCTGTTGAAGACCTATGAACAGAATCATACTCATCTTTGCGTTAAAGATATGGCGACATTGTCTGTATGCGTCACAGTTCGTGGTATATACTCATCACAAGAGTCTTTAGTACCTTTTTAATCAGAAGGATTTGAACATGCGACAGAGACGCAGTTTAGAGCTCCTGAAAGACTATGAATGTGAGATACAATATTATCCTGGGAAGGCGAACGTAGTAGCTGACGCCTTGATCCGTAAGGCGTGTGTTCAGACAGTCACTTCCCGTGCGATGAGACTCGAGATCACCTCTACCCTGATTGACAGTCTGAGATTGTCACAGATAGAGGGTTTGTGGGAGCAGAATATGAAGAGAGAGAGAGAGAGAGAGGTTGGTGGGTGTAACAACCTAGCTTTTAACCGAACTTTTATTTTATTTTTGGGTTAAAGCCATACAATAGCAACCTACTTTTGAAAATGTATCGATATGGTACATCTACTTTTTTAATTGTCTATATGGTACGTGTACTTTAATTTTCTGTATCGATATGGTCATTCTACATAATAGAGCCCGGTTTTTACATACAAAACAGGGTTCTAATGGTCTGAAAAACAGGGGTCTATTACAAATATGTTCATATCGATATGAAAAATTGAAGTACAGGTACCATATCGATATTTAAAAAAGTAGACGTACCATATTGATAAATTTTCAAAAGTTGGTTACTATTGTATGGCTTTACCCCTTTATTTTTCTTTAAGTTTAATTTAATAATGTAATTTAATTACATTATTTATATTGTAATTTAATTAAGTAATGAGAATATTTAATTAAGTTAAATTATATGTCATGTATTATTATAAGGTTCAATATTTTTAGAAGAAAGAGAATGTGATAATAAATTTTGTGACAAAAAAAATAATAAAATGACTGAATTATAGAAATATAATCTACGGGAGTGAATGAAATTAGATATACACTTGACACGAATAAAATATTAGAAATTGAACCATTTATGTAATTAACTTAAAGTTAAGGATCGGGGGTGCAAATCGCCAAATTGAACCATATGCATCGGGAACCCAATGAGAACAAATAATGCATTAAGGGCGTTTTAGGAATGATAGACATGTAATTTATATTTAATTATAATTAAAATATAGTTTAGAAACATTTAAAATAGAATAAATTAATTTAGGTAATTAAATCATTAAATTAACAAAATAACAAAGATTCCATTTATCTCTCCCACATTGTCTCTTTCACCCTTATCTCTCTCCGCCTCTCTCTAAATCAGGCGGCCGGCCACCACCCCCTCTCCTGGAGGCCACCACCCCATTGCCACCCCTCTATCTAAAGTCGGTGACCACCACCCCATGCATATCTGCCGGTTCACGATGCAGCTTAATGAAGATGATGATCACCTTTATCTCTCTCCTCCTTTCTCTAAAGTAGGCGGCCACCACCTCCTCTCTCGGTGGCCGCCACCCCATTGACATCCCTCTCTCTAAAGTCGGCGGCCACCGC